>JANHZU010000811.1:205328-220859 GCA_032468055.1 Acrochordus granulatus
AAATTCACATTAAAATACATATTTTTAAACACAATTTCTCTTGAAACATGCTCTCTCAAATTATTCTCTCTTTCTCTCTCTCTCTCTCTCTATATATATAGGTAAAGGTGACCCTGCCAGTCATGACCAACTTTGGGGTGTGGTGCTCATCCCCGTTTCCAAGCCGAATAGCCAGTGCTCATCTGGGACGCTTCTGTGGTCATGTGGCCAACATGACTAGACACCAAAGGTGCACGGACACTGTTACCTTCCCACTGGAAGGGGAGGCACCTATTTATCTACTCCCGCTTGCATGTTTTAGAACTGCTAGGTGGGTAGGAGCTGAAACAGAACAGCAGGCGCTTGCCCTGCTACATGGCAACACCGGGTCTTGAGCTCAGGCAGCTGACTTTCCAGCCAGCAAGCCAAGCTCTTAACCACTTGCTCCACCGCACCTCATATATATATTCCTAAATTTGTTTTCTGTTTCAAATGAATATTTAATATACTATTTTGAGAACTATATTAGAATCTCTGGAGAACAAAAGCTAATGGACACAGTCTGATTCATACAGTCTCCTGGGGCAGATCATGTCAGTTCACATTATAGTTTGATAGAGTATCTCTGTGTATTCTCATTAATCCAGATTACAATTTGTAGCAAAAATTTGCAAATTTTCTTAAAAAAGGCAACTGGACTTTTATTAAAAGAAACTATTGAAAATGTTTCAGCTTCTGTCTAGAAGGCTTTCTTAATCCCATGTAAAAAAGAAAGGAATGGTAAGAAAATATGTACGCTTCTAAAAAGGAGTGGGGGAAGGATACAAGAAACACAGAAGGTTCTCACATAGCAAATTAAACAGAGTAATAGGTGAGCAATAAAGATTTAGAGAAAGATTGCCTTAGGATGTGGTGAAGAGTGCAGTCACATTGTAAGAAACCATTGTTTCATCAGACTCCAACTTAATATTTTGAACTTTTTAATATTTTTATTATATTTTTTGTTTAATAGATTCTTTATTGGCTAAGCATGATTAGACACATGAGGAATTTGACTCTGGTACAGTATGCAAATACTAAACTTCTCTAATATTCTTTGTTAATCAACAATTAGGACTTGCCCTAAATGCAACTGTAATTAACCTCAAGCATGAATATGACATGATTTATTCTAGATATTTTAATAGCAAATACTCAAGCTATCATTCATCTTACAAAATCATGGACTCTGTCCATCAGAAATGGAAAACACTGACCCTCCAAATGTTGATCCGAACTTCTATCATCACTGAGCACTGGCTATGCTGTTGAAGGGAGTTTGAATGGGAGTTGAAGACCAGCAAAGGATCTCAGGTTATCTACCTTTATATCTAAATACCTTACTCTCTGTTTCTATTTCCACAAATGCCCCCCAAATTATATGCATAGAGCAAGGGATAAGCTTTATTTTAATAGTGTAGCCATTACCCAAGGATGAAATATAAATCACAAGGCCCTCTATGTTGGGTGAAGTATGAATATTTTAAATCTTCCCATTTAGGAATCTAAAAGATTGGCTCTCTGTTGCTTTCCATTATGGAGAAACAGCTATGTGTTTCTGACTTGTGAGAAATGTTTAAAGGAAATCAACACAAGAGCAAGATTAGCACTCTCACTGAACTGAAAAAGATACTTGTATCTTTTGGGAAAAAGTAGAGTAGTCAGCAGGCAATTCAAGAATGGATTCCCAAAATTTAGATTAAAAAGGAAAATGTAGGCATGGTAGTACTGTGCTAGGGGGAAATAAGATTGTGAAGAAAGGAAACAGAAGCTGAGAAGTTAGAGGGCAATTCATTATCAATCCCTAGCTGAGAATAATGAAGTTAGATTCAAAAGGGTCTGAACTTGCAAGATGGAAAGTTTTAATTAACATAGCAGGGGTACTTTGCTAAATGGTATGTACTTTTAGGTAAGCATTATGGAACAAATTGGGCATAGGGAAATGGATCATACAGCAGTATAAAAAATGCCATGCAAATCACCGTTGTATTTCAGTTTCAGTTTATTATGAGGAAAGCAAATGTTTTAGAAACTCTGAATGCCCTACTAGGGAAGAACTGCTTTGCAGTTTTTTTTCCTCCAGTGATTTATTTCTCAGGCAAACGTGAGCTCTCTCCCCCTTCCTTTTCCCTCTTTGGACAATACTAACGTCACCAGGCATGCCATAAAGGAGATCAGAAGAAAAGGCACTTGGCTACTTGAGGCAGGATATATTGCTGCTTCTCATTTAGCTTGTTAAAGTAGTACAAAAGCAACTGCCATCCAGTGTTTCAATGGCTCCCTCCCTATTTTACGTCCATGACTCCCTAGAACTCTTTCAAAAAGACAAGTGATGCTATTACTTCCTATAGATCAACGTCAGCAGTCACACAGCATGTGGCACATTTGTCTGCTTTTTCTTGTACTTCTTTTTCCTTCACCATCACGGCAGGACTTAGCCATCAGAATCAGCACATCAAGGAAGAAGGGCATAAATTTAACAAGCACATCTAGATTAAATGGCATGAACAGTCATTCTCAGTCTGGTGCCCTCCAGATGTCTTTGTCTCCATTTGAGGCTATGATGGCCTGCAACTACAGAAAGACAAGGCTTACATAATGTGACTTGGAAAGTAGGGCTACAAACTAGTATACTAATATAAATGGTTTTTTATATGCATTAAATGCAATTGTTCTGTGCTTGATAATTTGAAAGGGCAAAAAAGATGGAAAATTTTCTTGGGAGAAAACTTATGTTGGAGTCATCTGATGGAGTCAAGGTCTGGTTACTTCCGGCAATAATTGCTCCCTGTGTTTTTGGAAATTCTTGAGTTACCAATTAATTTAGAATTTTCAGAATGAAAACCAAAGCAGAAGGGTACTAAAAATATGTTAGAACTGAAATAAATTGAGTTATGTTTATTAGAATTTTCCCATTAATTACTTACAGTGCCAAGGTTTCTTCTCCAAACTGTGGCATGAGCCCACAGTGGTTAGGACAGTGTGCCATGGAATTCAACTCATGAAGTAGTCACTTTCATTAGCCCTTTGAACTCTCTCTCCCGCTGCCCAGCCTTGGAGTTGATTAGTTTTAGACATCAGCAAGGAAAGGTTATATATTCATAAGGATTAAATGTCTAGCAGATATTGGGTACCTGCTATGACAAAAGAGGGAAATAACTATCTAATTAATCCACATGACCACAGAAGTGTCTTTGGACAAATGCTGAATTTCTTTTTTAAATATCTATACAATATTTAAATTGCTGCCTTTTTTTACTAGTGACCTAGGTTTCCATGCACATTTGTATTTGTATCAGTATTTAACAACATAGGATACAGATGTAGTTTTCCCTTTTTCATATCTATCTCATTATCTCTTCACAACAAAATAATTTGTACCTGAATGTGCTCAAAGTGCCCAAGATACATTTCTGAACATTTTATTTACATTTATAGTCTGCTTTCTGATGATGTTTCAAGGAATGCAAGTCACTTTATCTTCGTAACAGCCTTGTGAGAGTAGTTGGACTTTGAGATACTACCTGGATGAACCTCCACCACTGAGGTGGATAGGGACTTGGACTTTGTTTCTTTGATGCCATTCCAGCCCCTTAAACTACTATAACCTTTGAGGCAGGTTTGGTTATTGTGATTTTAACCTTATAAAATTAGATAGGGATGGCATATTCCAGGTTCAATCAATGCAACAATCCTAAGGCACCCAGGAGGTACATTTTCCTTTTCTGTCACCATGCCTGCCCTGTGGAACTGCTTCTCTCTGAAACTTGGAGCAGCCACCCAGCCAGCCTTGATGATGTTCTTGAAAATGTGCTTCTTCCCCCAAACTCTAAAAGAACCCATTTTAGCACATGATATAAATTATTGTCTCTAGTGAATGTGCTTTATTTTAATTTAAGGAGGCCTAATGAACAAACCCAACATTTATAAAGTCTAAGGTAGTGGCAATCAAGGTTTTGTGAATTTAAAAGTTAAGATTGAGCTAAGAATCATTGTCTCAAAGGTCTTCTCTTATTTCACTTTAGCTGCTATCCAGTCATGGGCAACTATAGGAAAAGCACAGTCAAGATGGTAGCCATAACTGAGCAATCAAAACCTTGGCCTTTTTTAATGTGCAGCTTATGTGAAAAGAAGGGGCTGGACTTCAAACACATGGTTATAGCTGTCTTTTTTATTTATTTTTTTACCTATCCTTTATTTAAAAACAGGCTAGGCCAGACAATGAAGGCTAATCAAGTCAACTATCTCAGCAGTAAATAAAAGTTGATTCTTGAATGCCCTCATCTTTCACTATTTGAAGACAATCTTCTATGCTTGATTGCCAAGTATAGCTAAAGGACAAAGAACACAAGTTATAGCCACTATCAAGGCCTACCTTGTGGCAATAAGGGCAGTGAAACTTAATTATTTTTCCATCCTTATTACATATGCTGAGTCTTGCCCTTTGGCCCTGTTTAGAGTCACCCGATTCCTTCTTGTAAGGGGGAATTCGGGAGATCTTCTACAGAGATGTGCAGAGGAATTTGCTGAATATCTGGAGGATAAAATAGCTTGAATTCAGTCACAGTTGCAAGCCATGAGTGATGCAGGTCCACTTGAGATGCCTAGAGGAGTCTTGCCCTGTTATCTGGGAACAATTTGATCTTGTTGCCCAATGAAATGGACAGGGTCCTCAATGCTGTCAGAGCGACCACTTATCAATTAGATCCAAAGCCCTCCTGGTTGGTGAAAGCTGCCAGGATGGTAACTTAACAGGTGGGTCCACACAGTGATAAATTCCTCAGTGTGAGAGGGGATATTTCTGGGAGTTTTTAAGGAGGCCCGAGTTTGACCCGTTAAAAAACACCTTTGTTGGACTCCACTTATCTGGACAATTATCATCCAGTCTCCCACCTTCCATTTCTAGGCAAGGTGATTGAGAAGGTGGTTCCATGGCAGCTACAGAGAATACTGGAGGAAGTAGATATCTGGACCCTTTCCAGTCTGGATTCAGGCCCGATTAAGGGATGGAGACATCACTGGTCACACTTGATGATCTCTGGCAAGAACAGGATGGAGGTAGTATATCCATCCTGGCCCTCCTTGACCTCTTGGCAACTTTTGATACCATCAACCATGGTATCCTTTTGGGTTGGCTGCAGGGACTAGGGTTGGGCAGTACAGTCTTGAGCTGGTTTGGATCCTTTCTTCAAGACCATCCTAAGTGGTGTTAATAGGGAGAGGTCCACAGCCGCTATTTTGTGGTGTGCCGTAGGGCTTGGGTACCTTCTCCTCTCCTTCTTCACATCTACATGAAACTGCTGGGTGAGATCATCGTCATGGTTTGAGGTACCATCAGTACGTGGATGATACTCAGATTTACATCTCCAACCCTATGATCCAAGTGTTGGTATCTCAGCCCTGACTTGGTGCCTGGAGACTGTACAGGTCTGGATGGGAGACAACAGGCTTTGGTTGAACCCCTGCAAGACTGAGTGGCTTTGGGTGTCCAAGGGTTCTGGGACATTTACATCTTTAACTCTGGATGGGGTTGCATTGCCCCAAACAGACTGTGTGTGCAATCTGGGGGTTCTCCTGGACTTGTAACTCCTGCTCAAAGAGCAGGTGGCAGTTGCAGCTAGCAGGGCGTTTGAGCAACTTCATATTGTGCACCAGTTGCACCCTTTCCTGGACCAGGAGTCCTACTTTCAGTCACTCATGCCCGCATTATCTATTCATTGGACTACTGCAATGAGCTCTATAAGGGCTACCCTTGAAGAGCATTCAGAGGCTGCAGCTGGTGCAGAATGCATCAGCATTGATTATTTTTGGGGCCCGTAGAATGGTCCATTCTATTGTGTGAGCTGCATTGGCTGCCTGTTTGTTTCTGAGTGCAATTCAAGGTGTTGATTTTGACTTTTAAAGCCCTACATGGCATGGACCAGGTTATCTGAGAAACTGTCTTACCCCAATGGGGATGACCTGCACCCCCTCAGAACCAGTGGAAGAGACTGCTTCAGATCCTGTCAGCCAAGGAATTTTGGCTGGTGGGGTTAAGAAGAGACTTTTCTATGGTTCCTGCCCTGTGGAATATTATGCCTCCAGAGTTGAGATCTGTGCTCAACCTTGCAGCCTTCTGGAAGGGCCTTAAGACCTGGCTCTGTCAGCTGGCTTGGGGCCCCAATGGGGGTATATCATCTTGGAGGTGGCTGGTGGCAGAGGATTGATTTGCTTCCCCCATGTATATGTTTTTGCTCCTCCCCTTTCTGTCCAGATGGTTTTTATTTTTACTAATTCTTGATAATTTTAACTGTTTTATTTATATTGTTTTATATTTCATTGTAAGCCACCAAGAGTCATTTTTGAGTTTGGTGACATATAAATTTGATGAATGAATGAATATGGAACTAGAAAAAGGGAGGGTAAGATTTTTGCTTATTCATAATGAACATCTGGGCATCTTATGGAAAATGCGTACCTGGATAGCAAGAAAGGCAGGAGCCTTGAAACTGTGCTGCTCACCACCTAGAACCACCAGACAGCTAACTTGGCTAGTATTTCCATTTTTATTGCAATATATCATAATGCATCATTATAATTCACTGAAATCTTGCTATTTCTCAGAAATTTTCTTCCCCTGCAAGAGGCACTTCTCTTTCTATCTTCTTTTCCAGATGCTTCAGGTTTTCTTTCAAATGACTCGATACTTCTGAGCTTACTTTATTGTTGGAGCTGAGTAAAGAATTTAATAATGGATGTTTTCCAATGCCTGGTTTCCATCACTGTATCAAGCCATATTTTGATTATGTGCCATTAAGTTATTATCAACTCTTAGCAACAACATTGATAGATTTTTCCATAACAATCTGTCCCTAACCTGGTCTTTCATTCTTCTAATGGTGAACTCCCAAATCTCACAGGTGGAGCATAATTTCTAATTTGAAAAAAATCCCGTTGGAGGAGTTTTTTCATGCCTTCATCTGAGATTTAACCGCATGGAAATCCAGGAAAATTACAGTCACCGGAGAGACACTTTTGTGATATAAAGGAGGTACCAAGGTACACGAAAGACAGGACATCAACTTATCTAATTCATAGCTAAAGTGCAAGAATGCCATATCATCCATGAATATTTCTAATCTGTTTTCGAATAAATTACAGGAACAGATTCTTTTTCAAATAATTGGGTTAAAAAAAGAATTGATTAAAAAAGGGTTGGCAGGAAAATATTTTCTAGAGAACTTTACAATAACTACTTTTAAAAGTGAATCTTAAATACCAATTGCTATTTAAATATATTTAGCATGTAAAATTTACATATACTGTACATCTCATTCGGCCTCTGTTTTGGAAATGCAGAAATGATAATTCCACAGATTTCCTATGGCCAGCTCTAGCTAATCCATAATTCTTATACTCAAAGTATCCCTTTCTATTCCTTTAATGTGATTCCCTCACATACAGATACACATCCACTGAAATACAAATTCTCAATCTCTGCCATTACATTGTATTAAAAAAGTTAAGATCAGAATAAATAAGCTGATTATTTGCTTCTATGGACAATGATCATAATGATTTTATTCATAAGATATGCAATTTAAAAACTTTTTAAGCACAAAATTATTTTTCTCGCTGTGATTATATCCTTGTGTTAAAAAGATAAAACCACTGGCTTTTGAACATAAAAGAATGGTACAGAACAACAGTAGAATTAAAAACAAGCTACTCAGAAGATTCAAATAGTATCAGAAGTTTAATAATCAAAAAGAGAAAGGCAAAAATGGAAGTGCAAAAGTGCCTCTGGATCCCCATGACAACCACCAAATCGGCAGAGCAATATTGTCCTCTCAAACACCCAGCTCTGCTGAAGGTTTTGTCATGCTTGGCTCACCGGAAGGGGCAGCTCATATTCACGAATTATTCATCTCACTTGGACAGGGAGTACTAATGCTCATGCTGTCTCCTCATGATCTGCCCTGCAATATTCCTTCGACTGGTTGATGTTAGAAAAGGAGAAAACCTCTGAAAAAGCTGTTTAAGCTTGGATGGGCAGTTTTGATTGGCAAGAGCCATACTGAACATTTTTGGGCAGAAACGAAGTACTTTGTAGGTGTGGCCACTTCAAGCGAGGGAAGAACTGCATCTGGGGGGACTTTTTAAAAAAAACTGTAGAGAGTGTAATGCAATATAGAATATATAAGGGCTGTCGGGGCTCTCCTCTCCTGGGTGGTGAGGTTGGGTTGAGGAGGTTGAGAACCAGATAGCGCTGCAGAGGTTTTTAGCTGGAGTTGTTCTGCTTCTTCAATTGAAGAACAGAACCCTCTTCACCGAGGAGAGGAGAGCCCTGACAGCCCTCAGCAAAGATGAAACCATTATTATCCTGCCTGCAGACAAAGGAAGATGCACAGTAGTCAGTCGTCCTGAACTCTGCAGTCTTCAACAGAATTACCTCACTCTTGGAGGACCATCACACGTACGAAAAATGGAAGAGACTCTACAAGCATTTACAAGAAAAAGGTGATAGACAGCTTGAAACGATTGGAAGAAGAGGGCTCCATCGACAGGGCAACCTATCACTGCCTGTGTCCTAGAGAAGGTGTTCCCTGCCTTTACAGACTCCCAACGATCCACAAGGAAAGAGTTTATCTCAAACCCATTGTCAGCAGCATTAATTCATCAACATATAATATTGCTAAATACCCTTCCACCATACTAGCACCTCTGGCTGGACACACTGACCATCACTGTTGCAGTTCGGGATCTGGCGCCTCACCTTTGAGCACCAGATGAAGAAATGAGACACACACACACAAAATGCTATAGTGCAAGCAGAGGAGCAGAAAAGCTAGCTCAAGAGCATAACTGGAGTTCCAGCAGCTGCGCCTGCAGCAGCTCAAACCTCCAGCCAGAAAGCTAAAGCTACTCCCCCCGCTCCTCAACTCTTTATTAAACTACAAGTTACAAGATTACAACATGAAATATAATGTGCATGTGTACAACATCAAGCAATTAGGGATATTCCATCATTAGTTTCCCAGGCTTAAGTTTTGATAGCAGCTAGCACAGGTATCTAAACAAACCCAAGGTTCTGAACTCTAGATGAACCCTACACATCACATTCATAACTCTGAAGAATTTGCTTCTAAAGTCAGCGTTCTGAAACTGGATACAGATGAAACAATGGTATCCTTTGATGTCACCTCACTCTTTACCAGCATCCCCATCACTGATGCCCTAACAGCTGTTAGGAAAGACTTGAAGATGATAGCACCCTCGACAGGGGAAGCAACCTCAATCCGGACCAGATCTGCTGTCTCCTGTTCCTGCGTCTGAACCACTTATGTCACTTACAGAGGTGACTTCTATAGACAAAAACACTGCTGTGCCATGGGTTCTCCTGTGTCACCCATTGTTGCCAACCTATAGATGGAAGAAGTGGAGAAGAAAGCACTCAGCATTTTTCAGGGAATGGCACGAACCCACTGGTTCAGGTATGTGGATGACACCTGGGTGAAATCAAGGTTCAAGAGGTACAGGCTTTCGGAGACCATATAAACATGATAGACTCTAACATCAAGTTCATCAGGGAAGAACCAAGGACAACCGACTGGCATTCCTAGACTGTGAGGTTCTTATTGGAACCTGTGGCAAGCTAGAAATAGAGATCTACAAGAAACCCCCACACACAGACCAATACCTCCTGTTTGTCCCCATCTACTTCAACACAGATTACAAGTCATCAGGACACTGTATCATAGGGCAGAAACCATCCCTACCTCCATGGATGCCAAAAAAGAAAGAAAACAGGCACCTGAGGACAGCTCTTTAAGGCCTGTGGGTATCCAAATTGGGTCTTTATTAAATCAATATCTGGATCCAGCAAAAGAACGTCAGATAGAGCTGAGACTCATGGCCAGTGTGACAGAGAAGCTAAAGCTGGTATTTGGAAAACATATTTGTGTTTTTCCAACCCACCAACACACTGAGACAGAGGCTTGTATACCCAAAAGATTGAACACCAAAACATGAGAAAAGCAATGTAATATATGCAATCCAGTGCGGTGAGGAATATTCAGAGCTCTACATTGGAAAAACCAGTATTTACATAAGATGGCCCAGCACAGGAGAAGCAACGTCACAGGACCAGAATCAGCAGTTTACCTTCATCTAAAAGAAAAAGGATATTTCTTTAAGGACACATTTTGTTCAGATTTTGGACAGAGAAGATAGGTGGTTTTAGAGAGGAGTGAAAATCTGTGCCGAAGTAGAAAATCCTTCCCTCAATAGCGGTGGACGCCTCAGACACAAGTTTTCCCCCATTTTTCATGCTGTTCTTTCATTAGTCCCCAAGAAGATTAAGACCATTTCACAGGTTCACCAGGCAGATCACACTTGGGGATGAATAAAGGATTTGGTAGTTGAACACTGACATCCCAAAGACGATCTATTCCCATCTCCTATTGTCCATCTTATGTGACAATAAAGTGAGAAATGCAGTCACCCTGGAGGACATATATGGGGTCCCCTAACCAACATTTTCTCAGACTGAAGAAGCTACCTGGATAAGCAGCAAAACATCTTGAACCAAAAGAAAAGAAGTCCAGTTGCTATGACTCAATCTCCAGGTAATTCGACCTGGATGACTGAGAATCTTCATCGATATACTTCGTCAGTGCTTCTAGGAACTGAGCTGTAATTGACATTTTCTATTGCATAAAGAAAATCCAAGCTACTTTTGATAAGAATTGTTTTGGAACAAAGAGAGAAGAAAACCACAACATGTCAGTTATACTTCTCATTTTGGATTTAGGTCTTCTAGATAAGGTAGTTGAGTATTGTCTTATTTATTGCTGAGCACATATAAGGGAAGTAAAATTGTTAATTAAAATATTCCACATGCCTAATAAACTACACAGGATATAGAGAGCTACTTTATGAATATTTACTATATATACATGAATTATCATGTCCAATGCAACATATTTTTTGGAATTACTCTTAATTTCATAAATTAGGGATTTGGTTGTTTAAAAAAACTTGAGACATATTTAGAGAGCCTGTTGTTTAGGTGCATTTGCTCTGGCCCATATCTTGAGTTGTGAATCTCCAAGAGATTAATAGGATGAGTGAAAGAAGAGAGGAACATGGCCAATATATTCCCCTTGACCCCAACAAGCAACTTCTAACAAATTTAATGTATGCTTCTCTCTTAATATTAGAGCCAAGCTATATGGAAAAACATAGTATAACTCTTCTGAGTCAGATACCACTTCAGAATCTATAAGTCTGTGCTATTCTGTTAACCAAAAACAAAATCCTACCTCTTTTAAAAGAGAAGGTTAGTTCATTGGAGGGAGACACTTCTCACTAATATGCTAGCCTTACATAGGGTGGGAAATCTGAGTACTTTTGCCATCTTTCCATTTTTAAATATGAAATAAGAACGGAGCTGTACAACATTGCATGCCAACAGTTTAAAACAGGTCAGAGTATAGAATCCCTTCCCCTTCATACCTTCCTGATCATTACATCCATAGCCCTCCATGCCTCTGCAGTGTCTGTTCTTTCTGCCACATTCTTCCAGTATATTTGAAGTAATCATTTCTCTTGGGAGGCAAGCTGCATAAGCAAGGCCCAGGCTTTGACTACATTTGACCTCCTGTCCCCATGCAGAACAAGAGAAAGGAAGTGGTAAGCACTCTTTAATTGCATTAGTTACACACATGCTCTGTGAATGCCAGACCAATTAGTGATGTCTCTTTCTCCTTCAAAGAGCCAAAAAACATAGCCTCTCATTTTAGGAAATGTCAACAGGCTCAAGAATGTTGGACTGGATGAAACAGCATGCCTGCCATCACCCAACCTGTCAGGATGGCGAGTGGGTAGATGAACGGATGAAAACGTTTGGTGTTCCTGCAAAATAAATATGCCACACTTTCTGCTTAAGGATGTAAGAAAAATCTGTAATAAATTTAAGCTTATTCTTTTCTGTCTCCTGTGGATTCTTCTCACAGACTAAATAACCTTGGATGTTGCTGGATCATCTTCTATAAGCTAGAGGGAATGAAACCATTAATTCCATCCTGGTGTGCAATTTTCCTTCTCATAGTTTGGGAAAAGCATTGATTTGTCATAAGAAAATTCTTATGGTTACTTGGAATATATTCCAGAGGTTTGTGTAGGCTTTTGTTGCACATATTTTAAAAATGTTTAAAAGACAACTAGTTCATCACTTTACATACACAGTTTCACTTCGTATCATACCCATCCATCATATGGACATTAAAAATGTATGGAGTAAGTGGTGGGAAGGGCACAGAGAGAAAAATATATTGGGCAATTTTTTCCTCCTCAGGAAAAATCTCAAATCATAAATTTATTTTATGAAAAATAAAATTGTGGTTATGTAGATAAGCCATCCCAGCAGCAGGTGCTTGTGCCTAGCTAATGTCTGGTCTTTAAAGCCCAGATTTGGTTAGTGCTTGAATAGGTCACCAGAAAACCCCAGGGTTCTAGACAAGGCTGGGAAAAAATTCCTTCCAGAAGAGAGGAATGACAAACCACTTGGGCACTGTTCCCAAGAAAAGTATTTGGCAATGTCCATGAAATGACTAGATGAGCTTGAAATTAAGACATATTCTTCAAAACAATTTTTCTCAAACTTTTAATGAAGCATATTCATAAGTTTGCAAATATGATTTGTCAAATATGTTTTGGCAATAGTTGGAAAGAAAATGGTACAAAAATTAATTCTGGCTGTGTTAAAATACCAGTGTCCTATAACAAAATTCATACACAGTAGCAACACAGATACCTTGCAAGTCCTGCTGTGGTCTCTCATTGTGATGGCAGATGGAAGAGATGTTCCTGGGAGGAATGAGCAAAGAATGCTGTGAGTGTATGCCAAGAGTATATTAAAATCTCAATAGGATTTCCCAATCTTGCTGTCCTGCTACAGCAAAATGGCACCAATATTGAGGAGCAGCAATATGATAGGATGCTAAAGGCAGATCACTTTAGTGACAAAGCAAGAGTATCATTTCATACTGTGTGGGAAAAGGCAACAGTAACCTATTCCTATATTTTACAAAGAAAATCACATGGTAGAAAAGACTAAAGAGTTGAAACCAACCAGATGCTCAACAATCAATCAGCAGCAGAGATAGATAATGATCCAAACTTCTGTACTTGTAATTGGGTAAGAATGTGTAACTTGGCCTCAAGATGGCACTGCAGATGGCAATCTTGGTGAAATTAGCTCTTGTATTTGTTTTGTTTTTCTTGTCACAATTCTACAGTTTTCTGTAACTCCTTGCAGATTACATATATCAGAGATGAACTTGTGGACACTGGACAACTTCTTAAGAGTGTCTTTTCTCCTGATTTTGAAGAAGTGAGAAGTTATGTGGACATCTTCGTCATGAAAGCAGCAGCGCTTAGAAACAGATGGAGACAAAGGAGGAGAGGGAGGAAAAAGAGGAAAGTGTGGGAGCACTAGTAAGACTAAGATTTCTTCAATTGCACCACTTCAATTCCATCCATTCACTACCTAACACATTGAATTGCCCCTCATAAATTGGACAAATGCTGATTTTACAAGCTTTGCAGCACTTTGCTTCACAGAAATTTGGCTGAGAGAAACTGTTTTGAATATAGCAATACAGATTCTGGTTTTCAGATTCATAGAGCAGACCAGGTGATGGAGACATCTGGGAAAAAAGGAGGAGGGGGCATCTGTTTTTATACAAATGAACAGTGGTGTAGAGATGTTACAATGCTAGAGAAAATTTGCAAGATGGACTTAGAGGCATTATTCATCAACTGTAAACCTTATTATTCTCCATGGGAGTTTGCCTCCTCCTTTCTGGCTAGAGTCTATATTCCCCCACAGGTTTCTATTGGTGGGGGGCTACAGAACCTGGTTGACTTTATAATTCACAAAGAACAAAAATATCCAGACTCTAGTTATTTTCTTAGATTTTCACAGAGCAAATCTCACCCATGAATTGCCCAGATACAGACAGCATGTCAGCTGCTCCACTAGAGACAAGAATATACTGGATCAATGCTATACTATCATAAAAGGTGCTTATCACTCTATATCCCACATATCCATAGGCCTATCTGACCATTACATGATCCTCCTCATTCCCACATACAGGCAGAAACTTAAAACTGCAAAGCCTGAGATCAGAACAATGAAGAAATAGTCTGAGGCAAAATTAAAGCTGCAGGCCTGCTTTGATTGCACAGACTGTCTTTGAAGCTGCTTCAGTATACTTGTATGAATTTGCTGATATTGTGATGCCATACTTCAGCTTTTGTGAAGACATGTACATGCCTATTAGAAACTTGCACACATACAAGCCCTGTTTTACAGTGAAAATCAAGCAGCTTTGTCATAACAAAGAATGTGGGGATAATTCTATCCAACCTTACTCAGCTGAACTTTGCTTCCTGCAATTATTACAAGGATTAATCCCATCAAGGCATTATCTGGACTGAGTCTTTCTGTAGATATGGCACCTCGTGGGCAAACCCACGAACCACCTATTTACAGAGTAAGCAGAAAACTTAGAAGAATAATCCTGTAGAAACAATTACTACCTTTTAAGTTTGTGTCTCGGTCTCTGGAAACTAGAATAAGGAATTATTAACTCTTACCTGATTGACCTGATTGTATTGTGTCCACATCCTACAACTAAATGATGTATTATGTCAGATATGAATAAAAGAGGAAAAGAGCTCAGGGAAGGCAGCAAAGCAAGCATCTGCTTCTGCTCGTCTCTACCTCTTCACTTTCCAAGCATCACTTTGTCTGTCTCTTACTTTCGCTTCATCTGACCTACTGGATGCTGTCAGATCCCATCCACGAATCGCTACAAAAGAAGCAGCCTATAAAGGAGATCCTTTGTAACCAGGCCAGAAATACACTAATTAGAAAAATCAAGGAAGCAAAAAGGAACGATTCTGAAAAGCTGAAAAATCAACTTTCAGCTAACAATTGTACTTTTGTGTGGAGAAGCCTACAGAACATCACTACAGAGCTACAGGAGTCCATCACCCTCTGTTGAGGAAAGCCTCAACAACAGATGACCTGAATGTGTTCTACTGCAGGTGTGAGAAATAGCCACTATTACCTACCACTAACAATCCCACCTGTCACATTAACAGCAGATATTTCCTCTATAGTCACATCCATCCTTCCTCCTGAGTCCTCATACTCTCCTGGGCCCCACCTCTGGTGATTCTGGAAAAAGATGTCCAAAGTCTCCTTCAAAAACAAAAAATCACAAAAATACCTGGTCCAGACAGCGTGACTCCTCCCAACCTGAAAACTTGTGCTGCACAATTGGCTCCTATCTTCACACAGATTTTTAATAGATAGTGGCGCTGTGCTACATCCCTTCTTGCTTTAAACGTTCTACCATCATCCCACTTCCAAAGAAAGCTTCCATCAATGGACTGAATTATAGACCTGTTGCTTTAATATCTGTAGTCATGAAGATATTTCAGAGATTGGTACTGACC
>JANHZU010000816.1:11447-21573 GCA_032468055.1 Acrochordus granulatus
GGTCTTTTATTTTGTTTTTAATGTTTTTTTTTAATTTCTATTTTAATTGTTTTTAATATATTGTGTTTTTTTTACTGTTGTTAGCCGCCGAGAGTCTTTGGATTTTGGCGGCATATAAATAAATAAATAAATAAATAAGTTTCATAAACTTTAAACCTTACATTTTAATCTAATCCCACATCAATATATACCTAATCTTCACCACTTTAGAACATAGTTAGAGAAGTGAGGAAGAGGTTCAGGGAGGTTTTATATTTTATCCATTGTTACATCTTTCTATTTTGGGGTTGGTTCTTTCTGTGTGTATAAATAACACATGTGCTTAAGTGAATTTTCTGCAAGTATATTCTCTGAGATGTCTGTATGCCAAAAAAAATATTTGATGTAGTAAAGTAGGGATTTTGCCAAAAGTGTTTTTCATTTTTGAACTCTTGGCTTGAACTAGGTTGAGACAAGATCTTCTGCCTATGTTTGCAGAAATTAATGTTTCATACTTTGCCTGTTAATATTTTGTTATCAACAATCTTCACAGGAAATGTGAGTAATTAGGGAAGACAGACTGCCCTCCCTTTCATTCCTGGGAAGCTTATAGCATGCAGAGCTGGCTGATTGATACAGGCTCGATTGATAATTATCTCATGAAAATGTATTATATTTTATATTTTATTAAAAGAAGTCCATTGGCCTTCTTTTATTTACTTATAGTGAAATGCTGATTCAAGGCACTTCAAACACTTTTGTTTTCTGAGACTGATCCAACTATCCACTCAAGATATGTGTCCAATTATGACCCAATATAATCACTTGGTTGAACACTGAATTGTACTAGTTAGTACTGGCAGCTTCACTAATATTTATATACATAACTTTTCTATATGCCATGATCTAAAGCATTTGCATATCACTGAGCTAATTATTATTTTGCAGACCATTTTATGCATTGGCAAAATACCTCTTGCCCTTTCTCATTGCATATCTAATTTACTGAGAGCAGAAGGTAATAACATTACAGTTGCTAATGTGACTAAGATGTGTGAAAAAAGAGCAGCTATTTTGGTTTAGTTTTTAGAGTTGCTCTGAAAGGATTAAAAAAATAGTGTTATGCCAAAGGCAACATTTTCATTTTTGTGATGAATGCTCCTGTATTTTTCACAGGGGAAGGTTTTTCTAGCTGAAAGTAAAATGATAGAAGCACTTATTTATTATTTTGTAATTCCAAGCACAGTGAGAGAACTTCAATTCATCCCATCCACTGAACTTTAGTAAGACATTTACTTTGCTTATTTTTCCTTTCCTTAAGCCTGAGGGTCCCATGAGATGCTGTGCAAAAAACAGAGAACAGAAGCGCAATTATAAAAATGCTGCAAGAAGTACTTATTTTATTACAATTTTGGCCCTATCTAATTGCAAGGCATTCTGCTGAAATTGGACTGAATTACCTTTTATACACAGCTGACTTCTGTTGTTCAGCAATTTGAATTTTATTCTTTGGTTGATTTGACTTTCATCAGTAGATTCTATTAGAGGATAACTGTAATGAGCTAGAAATTTTCTAGCTGCAATCACAACTATTCTTTACACTTATAATTTTAAGCTGACCGCATCCACATGATTATATTTATGCCCAGAATTGGGACTGATATGAAATACAGTCTTCTATTTTATCACAGATTTCACAACTTGTAAACTTAGGAATAGTCTTCATCATTCAGTTATAATTGGAAGCAAGGAACCTTGAGAATAGATTGGATGGTCATCAAATACAGAGTAGGTGCTCCTAGCAAGATGTAGGAACCACCTTCTTGAAAAAGTGGAAAGAAGTCCATTATCTCATATGGGGAGGGGAAATAGACATTAAGATGTACCATAAACTCTATAGCTGTGACATATAATAATGTGGATTTCCAAATTCTATATTATTCATTAATAGGACTTCAATTAAAATAATTTTTTTCTTTGAGCCTTGTACTTGATTTTTCTTCCCTTACTTCCTGGATGCACGCATACTTTAGAAAGAGATTTACTACTGCATTCTGAGTGAAATTCTGATACTGGATCAACAAATCAAATATAGAAATAAATGAAGATTGCTGTCCATATTACTCTGACTTTTTTATTAAGATATACTGTTGAGACTCTTTTTCTCTTCTACAGATCACAGGCTATGTTGTGAAATAACCAATAATTTTAGTTATTACCATTTTGGTAAGGGAACAATAGCCAAAAAAGATCTACTTATATGTAAATAGCAATATGTTTGCTTCTGATGAATGTGGTTGTGTTTAATATATAACTACTAGAAGATAAGGAATTCTGGGAATTGAAGTCCATATGTCTTAAAAGTGTCAAGTATGAAAAACATTAGTCTAGTGAATTTTCAGTTTCATGCAACAGAATGCAGATTTTCAGAGAATAGCAAGGAGGCATAGGAAGACCTTCTGAAATGAACAATGGAAAGAAATAGAGGAAAACAATAGACTGTGAAAGTCTAGAGATCTCTTCAAGAAAATTGGAAATTTCCAGGAAAGGTTTCAAGCAAAGATGAGCATGATAAAGGACAAAAATAGTAGGGACCTAACAGAAGCAGAAGAGATTAAGATGAGATGGCAAGAATACACAGAAGTCCTTTACAAGAAATATCTAAATGTCCTGATAATCATGATGGTGTGGTCACTGACCTGGAACCAGACATCCTGAAGTGTTAAGTCAAGTGGGTTGTAGGAAACATTACGAACAACAAAACTAGTGGAGGTGATGATATTTCAGCTGAATTATTTAAAATCCTAAAAGATGATGCTGTGAAAGTGCAGCACTTAATATGACAGCAAAGTTGGAAAACTCAACAATGGCCACAGGATTGGAAAAGATCTGTTTACATTCCAATCCCAAAAAAGGGCAATCCCAAAGAGTGTTCAAGTTACCATACCATTGTGCTCATGTCACACACTAGCAAGGTTATGCTCAAAATACTACAAGCTAGGCTTCAATAGTATGTGAATTACCAAAAGAACTACCAGAAGTACAAGCTGGGTTTTAAAGAGGCAGAGAAGATAGAGATCAAATTGATAACATCTGCTGGATCATGGAAAAAGCAAGGGAATTCCAGAAAAACATCTACTTCTGCTTCATTGACTGTGCTAAAACCTTTGATTATGTTGATCAAAAATTCTAAAACTATGGCAAATTCTAAAAGAGATGAGAATACCAGACCACCTTACCAGTCTCCTGAGAAACTTTTATGCTATTCATGAAGCAACAGCTAGAACCGGACATAGAACAACAGTCTGATTCAAAATTGGAAAAGAAGTATGACAAGGCTGTATATTGTCACCCTGCTCAATTTGACTTATATTCAGAGTACTTCATGCAAAATGCCAGGCTGTATGAATCACAAGCCAGAATTAAGATTGCTGGGGGAAATATCAACAACCTCAGATATGCTTTCTTCCACCTTAATGGCAGAAAGTGAAGAGGAGCTAACGAATCTCTTGATGAAGCTGAAAGAGGAGAGTGCAAAAGTTGATTTCAACTCAATATTAAAAAAACCAAGTACATGGCAACTGGTCCCATCACTTCCTCAGAAATAGAAGGGGAAGAAATGGAAGCAGTTGCAGATTTTACCTTCTTGGGTTCCAATATTACTGCAGATGGTGACTGCAGCCATGAAATTAAATGATACTTGCTCCTTGGGATTAAAGCTATGGCAAACCTAGACAGCATATTAAAAGCAGAGACATCACTTTCCAAACAAAAGTCCATGTTGTCAAAGCTATGGTTTTCCGAATAGTAGTATATGGCTGTGAGGGTTGGACCATAAGCAAGGTTGAGCATTGAAGAATTGATGCCTTTGAATTATGGTGCTGGAGAAGACTCTTGAGGGTCCCTTGGACCTTAAGGAGATCAAACCAGTCAATCCAGAGGTAATCAACCTTGATTGCTCATTGGAAAGACAGATACTGAAGCTGAAGCTAAAATACTTTGGCCAAATAATGCAAAGAGAAAACCATTAAAAAAAGACTGTGATGCTTGGAAAGTTTGAAGGCAGGACAAAGATGTCTGGCGTGCTGCAGTCCATGGGGTTGCAAAAAATGACTGCATGACTGAACAACATGGTTGACACACAAGGAATTTGTCTCTGATACAGCAACTCTTAGTATACTTGCAAGAAAACAGTAAATAAAATACTAACATAAATGAAATTATGTATTCAGTAGTAAAGTATACATTCAAAGTATGAAGCCAGTAGAAAAGGAATATAATGCAGCCAATAGAAAAGGAATACAGTATAATGTAGAATGAAAAGCATGATCTATTGATAAATATGTATACACCTTCGATAGTACTTCTAGGTTTGGAATTATTTGCACTTTGTGTCCTATCGTATAGCATGAGTCAGGTATTCAGCTGAATGATGGCACAGGACAAAAAATTATCCCTGTATCTGGTGGTTTATGTATGCAATACCCTATAACACCATCCAGAGGCAAGCTGTTCAAAGAAGCTATGTCCAGGGTGAAAAGGGTCTGCAAATATGTTGTAAAAATTGCAAAAAAAAAATTGTAAAGTTTCTTAAAAAGACAACTGGACTTTAATTACAAGATGTTGTTGGAGTCATTTTGCCTTCTATCTGGAAAGCTTTTTCAATCCATCTAAAAAATGCAAAAGAATTATCAGGAAATATGTACATTTCCAAAAAGAGGAGTGGGGAAAATGAGAAAATGTAGCAAAGTTACACACAGCCAGTTTAAATAGGGTGTTACATTTCTAACAGAAGGGAGGGGGTTGGGGGAATGCAGAAGACAACTAGTTTCAAGAGGAATCAAAGAATCAATATATATTAGGACTTTAAATCCTTCAAGAAATCATGGTGGAGGAACTAAATTTCAACTACCCAATTTATGAAATAGTATTAAATCATTAGCCAAAAAAAAAAACACTATGCAGGAGGCTCTGTAATGTCAATATGCTGAAAGGCAATCAAGCATTATTATCCCACATATCTCTGTTTATTTTCCTGTGTGAAAACTAGTCTTGTCTCCTGCATCCTTTCCCACAAACCCCTTCCCTTCTGTTAGAAACTTAACATCTTGTTTAAACTGGCTGTGTGTAATCTTGCAATGTTTTCTCATTTTTCCCCACCCCATTTTTAGAAATGTACATGCTTCATGATCATTCTTTTTCATTTATAGATGGATTGAAAAGCCTTCCAAATAGAAGGCAAAATGTCTTCAAAAACATCTTGTCATTAAATTCCAGTTGCCTTCTTAAGAAACTTTGCAAAAACTTTTTTTGCAGTTTTTACAATTTATCATGACCTAGATTAATGAGAATATTAATAAACATTAGGTCCCTTCATCCTTCTCTTGATCCTCTCAATATACTGATCTTCCATGGAAGGAAGACTAGCTGCAATTATTCTTTCTGCATTCCTGACAGCCTGTATCTGTTTTACATGGTTGCTATACCTAACCAGATAGTTATAGAAGTATAAAGACAAACACAGTGATTCCTATGTAGAACTGTATCAGCAACTCTTGAGGCAGACTGAATTTCTTGAGCTGATACAGGAAGTATATGTTGTTCCTTCTTAATAATGGTTTTAATCTTAATTGTCCATTTCAAGTCTTCAAAGATTATAGATTATAGAGCCAAGAAACTTGAAGGATTATACTACTGAATATGGTAAGATGGGGTGAAATAGAAGGCCTTTTCCTAAAATCTACTGTCATTTCCACAGTTTTAGAAAATAGTTTTCTAAAGTTCACATTTTTCCACAGAGGTACCATTTATTTCCAGCAGCTAGTTCACATTTTTCCACAGAGGTACCATTTATTTCCAGCAGCTAGTTCATCAACACTTTGCTAAATATTGATTGTTTGTTCCCCAGCAGAATAATTCTGATATCTTTTTCATAGTAAGAATGAAATTCAGTACTTACTGCACATTTCCAAACTACAAGTTACTGATAAAAATGGGATTATAATGTTAGTTTAGCAGAGGATTTATGACTTTCAAATTCTAAGATAAGAGCTACTGAGTCAGGCTCAACTCCTGATGACTGCATGGACAAACACTTATCAATTTGACCTATATTGAGCAACAATACAAGCTATTCCCAAGGATATTCCAGAGTAACAGTATAGTTCTGCTAAAACTATTATCTCCAGACTAAGTTTTATTCATTGTCACTTCACATAATTTCATGAAATTCATTCCCAACAAATAAAGAGAAACCATTTTTCTGCTCTTCATATAAGAATCAATACAACTGAGTAATCTCTTCATTGACTCATCTCAAAAAGTTATCAGTTGTTTATGGCTGTGGTTTTGGACAACAGTCTATATCCTAGCAAGAGTGAATGGTCCCATATTCCCAAAGTGATGAATACTGTGGTTATGTTTTGCCAGAATCACTAGTAAGACTGACTAGTTTAATGGCTGTATTGGGTTAACAGGATCGGAGATTTATTTCAGCCCGCTATGGACAATAATCTAAGAAATAATCAAGCTAAACATCAAAAGATGAATCTAATAACAGTGCCAATTCTAAAAAAAACTGTACTAGAAAATTCACTCAATACTATTAGTATAGTAGATCCAACTTTTTCTAGATAAAGCTATTCTTTCTAATATATTCATGTAACCAAACTATAAAAAGTATTATAGTTTACAATATTTGGTACTGAAGTAATGCAACAAGGTATTATTTATTATTTCAACAACTATGTGTAATTAATTTCACTAGAGAATTTTGAAGATACAATATTTTTTAAATATGAAACTTACATTGTAATAGATATTCAGAATAAATAAATTTGTATAATGTGAAAGTTCTTTAATAGCCAAAATTTAAATAACTTTTTCAGTCTTTCACAATCCCTTTATATAACAATCCCTTTATAACACTCACAGCTTTTTTCTACAATCAGTATTTACATGATTCTTGCTTTTATCATATATGTATCTTCCTTATCTCTCTCAAGAGGTGCTGTTGGCTTTTTAAAATCACACATTATGGTGTTTTCCCCACAAACACACACACATTTTTTTTCTTTGATGGATGGGTAACCTGAGGTCTAGATAAAACCTCTTTAAAGCAGCCCACAAAGATCTTGGATTCCCTACTATTCCATAAGGCCTAGATCACATGTCTCTAAACTAACAGTAAGGAACAAAATTGGATTTCTTCAGTGGTAATGGCATGAAAAGAATCAATTATTCTTAGCAATAAGCCTGCAAGGGGATAGGTCAAAGTTCCTCCAGCAAACTAGCAATACTACTATTTCCTTGCTCTGAAAAATGTATTGAATACTTTGGACAGAGTTAAAACTGAAGGTTGTGCTTGGGTTTGTGTATTATCATGGGAATTAACATTCTCTCTCAATGTTATGAAATTAAGTCCAACTTAAAAATAGAGCTTGGTAATAGTCATTTTATTCTTGTGTTATTCAAGTGTGCACATATAAGCACAAATTAATTTTTACTACAAGATTACAAAATTACTACAAGGTTAATAAAATTACTACCATGTTACAAAATTACTATATTATTTTAAAATTACTATAAACACTGTGCCCAACGAAGTGGGCAATCAATGTGTGTGCCCACCCAAGACTAATCAATATGTGTGCTCAACCAAGGCTAATCAATTGCTGTAAGTATCATTGCCCAATCAAGGCTAATCCACACTCATTCACACAATATTTATATACACTCTCAATACAGGTGGCCAATCTGTATTAGAGTGGGCTGGGAAGTCAACTCAGGGTGTCCCCTGCTCCAATCAAGAGTCATTGCATACTTCATGGTGTCATATCATCTCAGTCCCTTTTTATACTCAGCTTGTTTGCCTATTTCTTAGGTATAATAAATCAGAGATCCAACATGGTTATGGTACATCTTATCTCGAGCATACCCAAACACTGCACAGTTTTATTCTGCAGATATATTTCCTTGACATTCCATATGCCCTCTACCATTCCTGATAATCTTAGTTCTTGATAACTGTACCATCCATAACTCACTCATGCACATGTTCAAGCACTCAGTTGGTAGATACACTCCAGCAATATCACCAGCCTTGTGGGTTCACCATGAGGCAAGCATGACTATTCCTTCTAATATATTCCTTGTAATATATTCATAACATATAACATAATGATATCTGACATATAGCAAAATCACAATATATTTATGACTTCAAGCTTTACCCTGTTATATTACCATTCTGCCCAATAATGTAGTTCTTGTAACATGATTGTAATGATATAAATGCTTAAAAATTGTGGTTTGTAGAGCTCTAAAATATTTCAATGGTGTTCAGAAGAAATCTGGAAAGCAAACTTATTGACTGTGACAAGAACATATTTTGCTAATTAAAAATCTTAAAAACATATTCTAGATGTCCTTTCATGAATTTAATAAAGCTTAATAAAAACAGATAATGCAGCAGGAAGAGATATAGACATAAGTGAAAAATTGCTAGATATTCTTTGAATAGAAATTCCAGTCGAATCTCTACCCTTCCCAGAGGTGTGATAGAACAGAAGGCATTGGCTACCAGGCACATCACCTATTATGTTGCACTATATGTGGCTAATGGTGCACAATAATATCATTGTAACATCATATATGGCACATCATCTCCATACTGCTGTGGCAAATAGGAGATTGTCGGGAAGCAGGTAAACCTTCCTTCTTTCCAGTTATATTCTTAAGATCACAATCTCTCAATGTCTTGGGATGACAAATAAGATACAGCTGGAATCCAGTCTATTGCTCTAAACTTCGCTATATTCTTCACTTTTCCTTTTTTGGTAGAATTCTGTAAATAATTACTGGCTATGCTGAGACACAGTTTCAAAATTACAACAAAGTAGCACCATTATACTCATCTCTAATCAAAATAAAAAAGGAGGAAGATTGAATTATTAACAAATATAAAAATACAACATATTTTCTCACAAAGGGAGGGGAGTATTTTATTTAATATTTCCAAGAATACTTGCTTTCCTCATTGCCTACATTAAAAACTTTGATTGCGTGGATTACTACAAACTGTGACAAATTCTTAAAGAGATGGGAATACCAGACCACTTTACCTCTCTCTTACAAAACCTCTATGCAGATCAAGAAGCAATAGTTAGAACCTGATATGGAACAACAAATTGGTTCAAAATTGGAAAGGAGTACGACAAGCCTGTATTTTGTCATCCTGCTTATTTAACTTATATGCAGAGTACATCATAAGAAATGCCAGGCTGGATGAATCACAAGCCAGAATTAAAATTGCCAGGAGAAATATCAACAACCTCAGATATGCAAACAATACCATTCTAATGGTAGAATGTGAAAAGGAACTAAAGAGCCTCTTGATAAGAATGAAAGAGGAGAGTGCAAAAGCTGGCTTGAAACTCAATATTCAAGAAGCTAAGATCATGGCATCCAGTCCCATCACTTCCTGGCAAATAGAAGGGAAAGAAATAGAAGCAGTGACAAATTTTATCTTCTTGGCTCCAAGATCACTGCAGACAGTGACTGCAGCGATGACATTAAAAAACGCTTGCTCCTTGTGAAGAAAGCTATGACAAACCTAGAGAGCATATTAAAAAGCAGAGACATCATATTGCCAACCAAGGTCCGTATAGTCAAAGCTATGTTTTTTCCACTATGGTTATGAAAGTTGGACCATAAGAAAGGCTAAGCACTGAAGAATTGTGGTGCTGGAAAAGACTCTTGAGAGTCACTTGGACTGCAAGGAGATCAAACTCGTCAAGCCTAAAGGAACTGATTTTTCATTGGAAGGACAGATACTGAAGCTCAAATCCTTTGGCCACATAATGCCAAAGGATGACTTTCACATAATGTGAAAGCTGCCAGGAGGATAACTAATAGTTAGGTCCATGCAGTGATAAATGCCTCAAAGGGTTTTTCCTGGACCTTTTAAAGAGGTCCTGGTTTATCCCCTGTTAAAAAAAACATTGTTGAATTCCACCTGTCTGTTCAACTATTATTCAGTTTCCCACCTGCCATTTTTAGGCAAGGTGATTGAGAAAGTGGCCACATGGCAGCTTCAGAGAATTCTGGAGGAAATGGATTTTCTAGACCCTTTTCAGTCTGGGTTCAG
>JANHZU010000816.1:21673-35156 GCA_032468055.1 Acrochordus granulatus
ACAAGTAGCTCCAGAAAGAGTGAAATGGCCGGGCCAAAGCTGAAAGGATGCTCAGCTGTGGATGTGAATGCAGGTGAAAGAGAAGTACGATGCTGTAAAAAACAGTATTGCATAGGAACCTAGAACGTGAGATCCATGAAACTGGAACTTAAGATCAAGGTAAGTTGGATGTGGTCAAACATGAGATGGCAAGATTGAACATCAACATCCTGAGAATCAGTGAGCTACAATGGACAGGAATTAGTGGATTTAATGACCACTGTATCTACTACTGTGGACAAGAATCCCTTAGAAGAAATGGAGTAGCCATCACAGTTAATAAAAGAGTGAGAAAAGCAGTACTAGGGTACAATCTCCAAAATGACATTCTCTGTTTGAATCCAAGGCAAATCATTCAATATCACAGTAATTCAAGTCTACACCCCAACCATTGATGCTGAAGAGTTAATTGACTGGTTCTATGAAGGCCTACAACACCCTCTAGAACTCACACAAAAAAAAAGATGTAATTTTCATCATAGGGGATTGGAATGCTAAGTAGGAAGTCAAAAGATAACCAGAATAACAGGCAGGTTTGACCTTGGAATACAAAAAGAAAAAGGGCAAAGCCTAACAGAGTATTGTCAAAAGAATATGCTGATCATAACAAGCACTTTTCTCCAAAAATTAAAGAGGCAACTCGACAGATGGACAGCACCAGATGATCAATACCGAAATCAGATTGATTCATTGTAGCCAAAGATGGAGATGCTCTATATAGTCAGTTAAAACAAGACCTGGAGCTGACTGAGCCTCAGATCATGAGCTTTTTATTACAAAATTTAGGCTGAAATTGAAGAGTGTAGGGAAAACCTCTATGCCTTTTAGGCATGACGTCAGTGATATTCCTTATGAATGTACAGTGGAGGTGAGGAATAGATATAAGAGTTTAGATCTGGTAGACAGGGTGCCTGAAGAAATATGGACAGGGGTGCGTAACATAGTACAAGAAGTTGCTACTAAAACCATCCCCAAGTAAAATAAATGCAAGAAAGCAAAGTGGCTGTCTGATAAAGCTTAAAAAATAGCTGAGGAAAGAAAGAAAGTGAAAAACAAGGGAGAAAGGGAATATATACCCAACTGAATGCAGATTTACAGAGAATAGCAAGGAGAGATAATAAGATCTTAAACGAACAGTGCAAAGAAATAGATGAAAACAATAGACTGGGAAAGACTAGGCATCTTTTCAGGAAAATCAGAGATATCAAGGGAATGTTTCATTCAAAGAGCATGATAATATCCAAACTACCATACAATTGCACTCATTTCACAAGCTGGGCTACAGCTGTGTGTGAACCCAGAACTACCGTAAGTACAAACTGGGTTTCAGAGAGGAAGAAGAACTAGAGATCAAATTGCCAACATTCGCTGGATCATGGAAAAAGTGAGAGACTTCCAGAAAAAACATCTCCTTCTGCTTGATTGACTACACTAAAGTCCTCAATTGTGTTGGTCACAACAAACTGTGGCAAATTCTTAAAGAGATGGGAGTACCAGACAATCTTACCTATCTCCTGGGAAACTTATATGTGGGTCAAGAAGCAATAGTTAGAACAATGGTTTAATTCAAAATTTGAAAAGGTGTATGGCTGCATATTGTCACCCTACTTTTTTAAATTATATGCAGAATACATCATGTGAAATGCCAGGCTGGATAAATCACAAACCAGAATCAAGATTGCCAGAAGAAATATCAACAACCTCTGATATGCAGATGATACCACTTTAATGGGAGAAAGTGAAGAGGAACTAAAGAGCCTGTGGATGAGGGTGAAAGAGGAAAGTTTAAAAGCTGGCTTGAAACTCAACATTAAAACAACTAAGGGCATGGTAACCAGTCCTGTCACTTCCTGTGAAATAAAAGAGGAAGAAATATAAGTCGTGGCAGATTTTACCTTCTTGGTCTCCAAGATCACTGCAGATGGTGGCTGCAGCCATAAAACTGAAAGATGCTTGTTCCTTGGGAGGAAATCTATGGCAAATCTAGACAGCATATTAAAAAGCAAAGACATCACCTTGCCAAGAAAGGTCTGGTATTCAAATCTATGGTTTTCCCAATGTATAGCTATGAGAGTTGAACTTTAAGGAAGGCTAAGCGTCAAAGATTTTGATGCCTTCAAATGGTGGTTCTGGAGAAAACTCTTGAGAGACCCTTGGACTGCAAGAAGATCAAACCACTCAGTCCTAAAGAAAATCAACCCTGAATGGAAGGACGTTACTGAAGCTCAAATATTTTGGCCACTCAACATGAAGAGAGGATTCATTGGAAAAGACCACGATGCTGGAAAAGATTGAAGGCAAAAGGAGAACAGAATAGAAGAGGTTGAAATGGTTAGATATCATTGTAGACAAAATGGGAGTGGATTTGGACAGAATCCTCCATTCATGGAGGCCTGGTATGCTGCAGTCCATGCACTTGCAAAGAGCTGGACATGACTACACAACTGAACTATAAGTGAATTTAACATTGAACAGTACAGGAAAGCTGTTAATAAAGTTGACTTGACCCTGAACTAACCCAGGATCCAGAGTTCAGATTTGTATAAATGATCTGAGTAGCAAATATGCTGAGGAATATAACATGAATGAAAAAGTCGCAATTAAATCTAAACAAATAGACACCTGGAGCAAAGATTCTTCTTTTTTACTAGAATGATAAGTTTTGTAGAATATGAATTTCTCTAGTGATTGCAAACCTCTTGAGATTTCTTCAAAATGTGACCAACATTTCTTCAACAACTGTTTTAAAAGCACAATTTGTTGAAAGCACAAGCTCTGCTATTTTGGCCACCATTCCTTGCTGGAAAAACATTGTGTTCTACCCACTGAAGTACATTTACTGAAGCAGAATCTGAAATTGCTTAATTGGATATATCTTTTGATAAATTTCTATTGTAAATCAATTTACCATGCTATTTCAGCTAGAGATGAGTGGGTGGTTTTACTATTTTTTGCCTTATAATAAATGAATAAATACCTCAACATATATTTGATCTCAAGTTATCTTTTAACAGAATAAACTAGCCAGATAAACTAATATTCTAACATGGAGTCCACCTGAATTAATACTATGCAAGAATAAGAACATAAGACATATTCCTTTATGTTTAAAGACTGACTGCAATCAGTGTCTCATTTTTCAGTAGTTCCATACTTTTTTTTAAATTTTCCTTTATATATAGTAGGGACCTATATATGAAACAACCTGTTTCATTCCTTTCTATTCAACTCAAGCTTTCAATAGTACATGACTGCTTAGTATTGCTGAGAATTAGGTAGCAGATAAATTTGACAAAGAATTATTAAATAAAAAGCACATGTGCCCATACATACATGCATGTACACACACAGACATCTATATATGTCTCTATGTGTAAATATTATACATCTTACAACTCATGAGCTCCCTTATGTAGCCCTGGATGACCCACAGGATTTTACCACCATAAATCGGCATTAAAACCAGTGAATTACTGATATTTTAATTTCCAACCAAAGTTCAAAATGAATCTAAGAGAAATAAATATTCTACACATTCTGATAGCTGTAGCAAACCTTGAAATTAAAATTACAAGAACATTAATTTAAGTTGGAAAAAAAGAGGAAGGAATAGTCCAAGAAACTCACTTCAATCTTCTGGGGATATCATTTTCTCACCATTCTACTTACTAAGACCCGTGGCCAATGCAAAATTGGTTATCAATGCTTTAAAGTAAGAAATAAAGTCCTGGAGCAGAAGAAAAAGGGGAGCAATAGAACTAGCAAGACAGATTCATGTTTAAGTGTAGCCTTATTTGAATGCTTACACCTTCACTATCAGGACAGATACAAACTGGTCTTCATATCATTTATATAAACCTCCACGCATGAAGGCTGATTGAAGCAGGAAAACATTTTTGCAAGATGGAATCCAAGTAAATGAAAACATTTCGATGGCAGGTGTCCCGAACCCTTTTAGTACTGACCAAAAAAGACAGATGCTGTTTTAATCCTTCCAAATCTTTGGTCCCCTACTTTCTGAAATGATCGTATTAAGGTTTAGCTCAGTCTACAGATTCAGAACCAGAAGAACAGTCCCCAGATAGTTCCCTATCTCTCTATAGAGATCTTCAGTCTAATTTTGACATTCAGAACATATTGGTGACTCTGAACACATGATGGTAGGCTTAGAGAATCTCACAATCAAAGAGTACTTCCACTGAGATTCCTTTGATTAACATATCACAGTTAAAATGCAATGAGAAATCTGAGTGAGTTTCTTACTTTCTTCATCATGAACATTCAGATAGCAGTTAAAGCAAAATGCTTTAAATATCATCCTTTGGCTTTTAAATATTATCTGGACTGTGGCCAAAAGTTCAAACATAAATATCTGATATATTACATTTTAATCCACATATGAGACAATCATCTAAAAGAAAGGCTTGACTGGAAAGCCGATGGTAATATTATAAACAGCAGTTGCTGTAACCTGTTCCTACTGAAAAGAAGATAAATTAGTAATACACAAGCATTTTCCACCTGCTTTTGCAATTGGAATGCAATTTGGAAATCAGGAACAAAGAGTAGAACACTAAGTTCTTGTGCCAAAGCATTAATTACAGGGGTAGGGAAACAACAATTAAAGAAAAATAAGACACTTTGGTTGGTATGTGACTGAACTGGAGAAGAAGGCTTAAGTTGTATCGCTTACAGGTGAGCAGTATGCTAGCTGGCCTCTAATTCAGAATTAGAAAATTCTGGAATGCACTTCTCATAAGAACAAAATGTCTGGGTATTAACAAATTATTACAATTAAATTTGGAGGAAAGAGCTAGTTTTATATAATGGTTAAGGCACAAAGCTGAAAACTGGGAGTTCTAGTCTCACCTTAGGCACAAGGCCAGTTGGGTGACCTTTGGCCAGATTGCCCTAGGAAGGAAGCAATGGCAAACCATTTCAGAAATCTTGCAAGAAAACTGCAGGGACTAGTTAACACTGAATTGAAGACAGAAAACAAGTTTGAGGAGAACAAGGGGAAAAAAATTCTAAAATGTGAGCAAGGAGGAATAGAAGCACATTTGCTATAAATATTTATTAAGGACAAAAACACAGTGCAGAAATTCAATAGATATAAATTATTGTTTCTGAAAAGTTTATTTTTGTATATGAAATCTCAATGTTTGTTCTCCATTTATGATCCTGGCTCACATCTTGCATCCATTTTCCTTTGTGTGTGCAATCTCCTGATATTTCTCACTTGTAGATGTTGACTGATATCTATACATTCTTGAGGTTTCCTCAACTGTTGGAATTGATCACTGGAGACAACTAAATAATGTACTGTAATCCTGGGAAAAGAAATGAAAAATGGGATATCATGAAGACCAGAAGTGGAACAAATCTTTGTCAGACAATCTTCTCAATTCACTCAACACTGAGTGAATGAAAGTCTGTTCCAAATTTACACCTCTTCACTTGTAATCCATGCTTCAGCTAAATCTAATGCACATCTCTATTAGAAACTATACACTGCAAGCAGGAGAATACATGGTCTATTTCATTTTGACAAGTTACTTTTTCACCCTGAAGGCTTCCACAGCTTTGTCTGATTTAGTGCATTTTTTTCCATCTTTTCTTCAAGGAAATTCCAGGAATCGGATAACAAGGGAATTGAACACCTGAACTAAAGTATGTCATCAAAATAAATACAGTAACTGCTTGGATGTGTTTATTTCTAGTACATGCTGAGTGACAAATAAGATAAAGTCAAAAGTAGTTGTTATTTGATTTGTCTGCCTCTTATTTTGGAGAAGACTAAAAATCAACATTTTAAAAATGTATTATATCAATTTATACAATCACACAACTGGCATTGCAATTCCAGGTGGCATAACTCCAATTTACTTCATCCTTTCTTGCATTTATATTTCATTAAAAAATACACTCTGAGTAGATTATGAATTCTGAAAATTATGTTATCACTAGTCAGAGAGTATTTTCAAAAATAAGTCCTAAAATGTGTGCATTGAGTTCTTTGGTGCTTGATTTTGGAGTAAGCATACCTAGCACCAAAAATAGTCAAGAAAAAAAATTAGGTTCTTAAATCTTTGTCAATCTGTTTACTAAAATATCTCATTGCAATCTGTAACTTTTGTCCTTCCCACTGCACTACACTTAACACATATGAACGTTGACCTTGAATTGATTAGAGTCATCTTTAAAGTAATTGAAAGTCATTTAAGCCATTGATCTTTGCCATAACTTTGTTCAATTAATTTCAATTAGTCTAAGCAGATCCCTCTTCCTCTTTCTCCACTTTGCAAATGAAGAACTAAGGAATAAGAATGCTTACATAGAAGCAGATGAATTTATAAAATTGAATCTTACTGGAAGAGTTAAAAATTATGAGCAAAGGAATATGTTGATAAAAGTAGGAAGACATTGAAATATATTTCCCAACTATAATATTAATTCTAGTATCATCCATTAAGACTAAAAATGTAGCAATTTTCAGGGCAGTTGAAAAGGAATTATATATCCACTTAGGATATGATTATATAATTAATTAACTACTATGACATATGGCAAGGACCACCAATATGGATGGCTTTGAAACGTTTTAATAAGGAGATCCAAATTTATTTATTCAGTGTCTATCAGTCAGGGTGGTTGTATCTTTCTTTAAGTATGAGTCAAACATATGGGAAGGAGTTCATAATGATGGAACTTCTTCAGAAAGGCTCTTTTTCTTATGTTCCAAAGCTAGATAAATATTGCTAATGAATTAGAGAGCAACATTCTATTAGCTATCCTTCAAATAGGCTGTCCAATTCAGTCTTTAAAATGAATGATTTAACCCTTGAAATAAGCTCAGAGGTTGTCTGTTCATCAGTAGAAACAATAGAAAATTGGGTTAGGAAGCCCAATCAAAGTCTACTTTGTGGCCCAAGATCTGCCATATTGTTTATAATATGCTTTTCTCTAAAAAGGGGGAAATAAACCCTTTTTTCATTTTATCAGAAAGAATCTGAAAACAAAAACCACTTCTATAAAAGCTGATTCTGCTAATACGGGGCAATTACATGATGAAGAATAAAATGTAATGAATGTTTCATGAATAGTGCCTTTTTCTTTGCCTTGAACATTTTAGGTAATCAATTATCTATAATAAGGAGGGGGAAAACCATACTTTCCAATGAGTCATCATGAATACTTCTCTATTCATTGTAATTCCTTTTATTGCAAAGAGCCAACTTTTGCATTAATATGGTTAAATTTAATCTCATAGAAAATCAAATGTAATTTAGAATTTAGTTTCTATCTGCAATTCAAATGAAAACACTTCATAAAAGAAGTGCAGTAGTACAGCATATTGCTTTTTAAGAAATATGTATTGGCAAGGAATAAACTCAACCGACCACTATTAGTCATGGAAAAATTATATCACTTGAATTAAAATACAAATTACTGATAAATTAATTGTATGATTAATGTATTTGAACATTGCATGTGATTTGAAGAAATGTATTTAAATTTTATTAAAACTGCTCTGAAAGGTTTTATGCATGTGCCAAAGTAGCAAGAAACTGTTCTGATGCTGCTAGATCTCTCAGCAGCTTTTGATACCAATGACCATGTATGATCAGCTTCAGAGGCTAGAGTAGTAAGCACTATTTTGCAATGGTACTCCTTCCTCTGTGGCTAGTTTCAAACATGTTGGGTGGCAGGGAGAAGCCTGGCCCCTGCTATATGGAGTGCCTCAGGGCTTGGGTGTTTTGCTGATCCTTTAGAGCAACACGATGAAACTATGGGAAGAAGTCCTTTGATGGCACAAAATGCAGTACCATCACTATGCTGAAGTACTGAGTTGTACATTTCCACTCTTGGCTGGACACCTGATGCTGTTGGAGTGCTGACTAGCACCTAGAGGCTGTGTGGCTTTGAAGGGGAAGGAACCACATTTGATTCAATTGTGACAAGGTGGAGTAGGTTTCAGTTTTTGATCTCTTCATTCTGCTAATGATCTGGTGATGTGCTATCTTTGACTCGGGACAGGATAGCACTTCCCTGGTCAGAGCTGGTACACCTTTTACTCTTGAACTCATGGCTTCTATTTGAAGAGCAGATAAGAGTCCTTTTTGCAGATTCATATTGTGTGCCAATTGTATCCCTTTCTGGACTGGGAGTCTTTGCTGTAATCACTCATGCCTTGAGCTTTTTTTCTGATTGGCTTACTGAATTGTAGTCTACATGGGGCTGCCCTTGTTGACCATTTGGAAGTTACAAATGGTGTAGAATGCAGAAGTATGTGCAGTGTTGGGTGCCTTTTGGCTTTCCCATATAACAAAGATCTATTGCATGATCTGCAGTGGCTCTCAGTTTTTTTCAGGATGCAACTCAAGGTAATCATCATAAGCTTTAAATATGTGGCATGGGGCCAAGTTGTTCATGGGACCACTTTGCCCTGAAGGTATCTATCCATTCCAACAGATTAGATAGACTGGGCAAGTTCCATGCCCCTTTTCTTAAATGGTGGCATCTACATTCCCAATGAGATCTAGGAGGTGTAACTTTTCTATAACAGCCATTTTCTGTGGCACATTCTTAACCCCGACATATGGCAATCATTTGCCTTTTAGCCTTCCAAAGCTAGCTCTTCCCCCAAGTGATGGGACAAGTTGAGGTTGGAACCTGAAGATGATGGTGTTGATTGCAGTGGAGGAAAATGGTCCTGATATCAGTTTTTGTTTTTTGCTTTTATTGTTTTGAATATGTTTTGCTTACCACTGCTGCTTAAGCTAGACTTGTGTCTTTTCAGAAGAGTGGTATATAGGTCTTTTAAATAGTTTTTTCTTCTGTAATTCTGCTTTTTCTACATTTTTAACTTTATATTTATTGTAACTGCATTATTTATTGAACCTTCACCATTTTTTGTAATTTACCTTTAAGAATATTGTGTTTGCTTTTTGTTTTTTAAATTTCCATCAAACTGTACACAACTGGCAATTGTAGCAATTTTGTACTCTGTTTCCAATCTATATATACCAAACTGCAATCACAATTCTCATCATACTTTATAGGAAAACACAAGTTTTTTCCCCTTTCTAATATCTTGAAACACCATAATTCTTGAACTTACATCAAGCCTTAGAAATTATTATTTTTCATTGGAGGTTTATTTTCCGTAGCACAATTGAGCCATTTTTGGTATCCCTTCCTTGTTATGTTGTGATTCTAATTCTTGGAAAGAGAAATAGTTTGTTAATTTATTTATTTTTTGCTGTACCTCAATTATACCACCCCCTTGTTTTAATTGCAAATGTCTTTCCCAAAGATAAGGTATAGCATGCTGCCATAGCAGCAGCTGAAGAAATGTGGGTGTGTGTATGTGCACATGCATGCACAAGAGCACATATAAGAAGAGTTTATTAGAACCAAACAACATTTTCATATGATATTTTATGGAAGTGATGGATGAGCCTGCCAAATTTATGAATGCCAGAGGATAACTGCATTTTAGTACAAAATTCATCTTTCTTACATCATCTATGGCCACTGTCAAAGGAGAAAATAATCAGTGATCATAACAATCAACTACCCAATTTAATTTTCAAATTCATATTTATAATTAATATAGATTCTGGGCTTCTCAGCCAGAAGGTTGGCAGCTCAGCAGTTTGAGACTCAAGCGATGTTGCATTATAGGGTGAGTTACCATTACTTGCCCCAGCTTCTGTCAACCTAGCAGTATGAAAGCATGCAAAAATGCAAGTAGATAAATAGATACTACCTTTGGTAGAAAAGTAACAGCATTCTGTGTGCCATGGCATCTAGTCATGCCAGCCACATGATCTCAAAAGTATCTTCAGACAAATGCTGACTCCCTCATCTGTGAATCAGAGATGACCACTGGCTCTGGCTCCCCTTGACTTCTCTGAAGCTTTCAATATCATTGACAATGGTATCTATTTGGGTTGGCTTTAGGAGTTGGCCACAACTGGCAGGGGAAACCTTTACCTTTTACCTATAGAGTATAATGGATTTAAGCCACCATATATGTGAAAATGGTACACATAGGTTCCTAGATAGCTAATTACCTATATGCTGAATTAATTGCAGTAATACGGAATACTATTACTATAATTCTGTTCTTCTGGCATACTAGTGAGTAGCTGGGCTAGAAATGACAGAATAGGAAACCAAGTACTGCAGTTATTGCAAACAGAATTGTAAAGGTTCTCTCTGATATCTATCTATATAATGTGTCTTCATTATGAAAGTCTCAAGTGATAGAAATGTTATGTTTTGAGTTTTGAAATCTGTATTATAATTACTGTTTGTATTTTCTTGTTGATGTGATTTGGTGGAGGAGCTGTCCTGGTCCCCTCCCTCCCACCACTATTGTGGTCAAATCATTACCTGGTGACTTTGAGATTCTCTTGTGTTGCGTACATCTGTAGGGAGGCAGGACATATTTAAGAGTCCACCCCAGTGACTAAAAGAACCAGTGGGATTCCAAAGGGAACTGGGGTTGTTATGAAGTCTGGCTGAAGTATTGGCGACTGGCTGGAATAGTAAGGGGACATAGGCTTTTGATAGGATTTTGTCCATGCAACTTCTCTTGGCCCACTGTTCTCGGCATTCGATATGGTTTATGAGAGTCAAAGAAACTTAAAAGGACCAAGAGACATCAAGAGCACTCATGAAAGAAGATGAGGTACAAATCTGATTGAATACAAGTAAGACCTGCTATTAAAGCCTATCTCATGGCAATAAGAGTAGCAAAACATTCATATTTCTCCACTCTTATTGTGTCTATAGAATGCTGCCCAGCAGCCTGTTCTAAGATTACCCAGCTCCTCCTGGGTAAAGGGGGCTTGGAGGTTTACATTCAGAGCCACATAGAGGAAGCTGCCATGTATATGATGAACAAAATGGCTCAAATTCACTCTCAGTGGAAGCCAAACTGTCGCAATTTTTTGGAAAAACCCAGGAAGTGATTTTCCCCAGTTATCTGTGAGGAATTTGATCCAGTTGGACTCAAGGAAGTGGACAAAGTCCTTGGAACTGTAAGTGAAGCCAACTGTGAATTAAATCCAGGTCTCTCCTGGCAGGTCAAGGCCCCCAGGAGATGACATATGATTTCCAGCAATGGTAAATTCATTACTGAAGAGGGGGTTCTTATGATACCTAGTTTGCCTCTTCCTCAGGAAGCCATCACTGGATCTCACCATCCTTGACAATTTCCATCCAATCTCTCACTTTCCTTTTTTAGAGAAGATGGTAGAGAAAGGGTGATGTGGCAGCTCCAGAGGAATGAAACAGAGTCCTTTTGGTCAGATTTCAGGCAGGATACAGGACAAAAATCAGTTGCAGTTCTAGATGATCTCTGGTGGGAATAGCATGGTGATAGTGCATCCATCCTGGTTCCCCTTGACTTCTCTGAGGCTTTCAATATCATTGACAATTGTATCTATTTGGGTTGGCTTTAGGAGTTGGGGGTGGGACTCAATATTGTACTGATTGACCTCCTTCCTCTGAGTCTAGTCCCATTGAATTATAAGGACATGATAGATTCAACCAATAGCCTCTGCTTTGGGGAGTGTCATGAGGCTCAATGGTCTCTCTGCTTCTTTGTAACATTTATATGAAACTTCCAGGTGAGATCATGATCATCTTTTCCTAAGGGATGAGGTATCATCAGTATACTGATGATACCCAATTGTATATCTCTGTCCCATGTGAACTAAGTGATGCCATGGAGTTATTTTGAAATGAGTGGATGTTGCAGGGGTCTGGATTGGGAACAATAAGCTTCAACTCAATCCTGGTAAGATGGAGTGGCTGTGGGTGTGGGATTCTTCTGAATCTGAGGATTCACTATCATTGGTCTAGGACAGAGTTGCACTGTCCTAGATGGACCCAGCACACAATAACTGAGCCCATCCTCCTTACTGCCTGTCATCATCATTTTCTCTTTTCTTTCACCTTTGCCAGAATTATAACTCTCTATGTGTCTTCACATCATGTGTTCAAACTTGAGCTTAAGCATTTGTGCTTTCACAATTCTCAGGAATCTTTTCCAACATCAAAGTTGAAAAGCATCAACATCTTTATATCATATTTCTTTCTGAAAGCTCCTTGCTTTTTTTAGTAGTTAGAAACCTAGAACAGGAATAGACATTTGAGGCTGCCTTAAAATAATTTAGGCTTTAATTGCAGGATTCAACTGCAATAAATGTCAAAAACCATCCAGTTTTGCATCCAGATGCTTCAGACAGCATCACTTTTGTCCCAACCTATATAACTAGTGGCAAGGCATTGTGGAACTCTTATCCAAAATATCTGGAGGTTGATTATTACTGTACTCACTACCACTACAGGTAGTCCTTGATGTATAAACTGGTCACCTAATGGCCTTACATTACAATGGATCCTGAAAAAGGTACTTATGACCTGAATTCAAAGTTCCAGGGTCACATAACTACATATTGGGGCCTTTGCAACTGACCTGCATTTATGTTTGTTTCTAGCATCTTGCAGTCATGTGACTGTGATTTATTACATGATTGTGCAAACAGGCATTCCCTTCTAGTTTCCAGCAAAAAAAAAATGTAAAAATGGATACATTTTATGACCATGGCATTAGCTCAACGATCATGGTGTTGATTTTATGACCACTGCATTCACTTAACAACTGCTGCAAAAAAGGTTGTAAAATCAGGTATGGTCATGTAGTGACCTGCTTAAGAACTCTAATGGTTAATGATGGTAACTGCAGACTCAGTGGTTATCTGTAGTGAGATAGACTCTGCCTTTTCCTAAGCAATGTGCTTTATTTTCAAAGCATTCTAACTTACAGGAAAATGGCATTTCCCCAGCCCACCCCACATCTGGCATGTGGATTCCTTACCCAGGGAGGTAATTGTGCTTTCTACCTTGCTAGTTTTCTGCTACTACTAAAAAATTATTTATCAAGGCACTGATTGATTTGTATTAGTATCAGGCTACAATCTTATGTACATTTATTTGGGTTCAAGGTCCACTGATCATAGCAAGATTTATTTCTTAGCAAACATGCTGGGAATTGGATGAGTCATAATTTCTTTGCTGTCTTTTGATTTGGATGATTTGCTTTCAGCTGATATAGTTTTATGCTTTAGATTGTTAGCTATTTTCTTTAACTATGGAGAAGGGGAAAATAGCATAAAAATTCACATACATTGCAAAACATATATGCTGTGGACCATAGAGCTTAATGGAACTATAATCTACAGCTCTACACTTGCAATGTCAGGGTACGAATTTTTTTCTGTATTAATATGATTTCTATATTAATATGATTTAAAGTTGATAAAATCTCTAAAATGTCAGGCAATTAAACATTAAATATTATAACCTTCACTACTAAAAAAAACCCTGTTTTTTTTCATACAAGTTTTATTTTATAAATTGTATGATT
>JANHZU010000816.1:35256-46947 GCA_032468055.1 Acrochordus granulatus
CCATGTCAGACTTCTAATGTTCAGTTATCCAATCTTATCCCAGTGCTTGGGGGGAAAGCCAGATGTTCAAAGTTGTATGGAAAGCTAAGGGTAGATGCTTACCAAAATTTTCTAGGGCATTGTGTTCCATAGAGCAGGGGCTACCACAGAAAAGGCACACTTCCTCGCTCCCATCAGATGACAATATTTGGGGGAAGAAGCTAGGAGCGTGCCCACCCTATCTGAACTGGTAGGATGGATAGATGTCCTTAGGGAAAGGTGGTCCTGCAATTGCCTGTCCCAACATACCATATAGTATGATGATACTACATAGTATGTGCCATATAATATATGTCTCATAGTATAGTAATATTTTATTAAACATCATGGCAGTAGATTTTTCTCCTTTGTGCTCTCTTTCTGGGTATTTTTATTTTCATAAAAATGGTTCATCTTTCATTCATATCAAGTAACGAAAGATACCAATCCCTAAGACATCCAATAAAATCATGACACATATAAAATGAAGTATTGACTTCTATGAGATGGAGCTAGGGATTTATGCATTGAGCTCACGGCAATATATTGTTTAAACTACATTTGAAACTTTATACTATAGGGCCATACCTACTCCTTTTTTTTGTCCCTTGGAAAAAAAGGTGGCCATTTTATTTACTTTTTTAAAGGTATGTCTCAAGAAATCAATGAAATTGTAAATTGCAAGCCACATTCATAATTAATCAGGTGGCTGAGGGATCTTGTTCCTTGAAACATTTTCTTTAAAAATTGATACATTGTTCTCTGGTATTTCCTAGCCACTGAATTCTGAAAAATTAATTGTTGGGCAATTATGTTCTGTCATGGTCAAAGAAGGATGTTCGCAGAATGGGAAGAATGTTATCAAAACATATTTATCATTTTTATTAAGTTCAGCAATATCAAAACTTACAACTCATAAACAAAATATATATTTCATTATTATTTCTATTCTAAGCATTCAGGGCTAACTCATGTCATCTGTGAATTAACTTTTTTTTGTTCAGCTTCTATTCACATACTACTGAATTGCAACAGGAACTTCAACCTCCACCCTACATTTCACTTGTTTGGATTCAATGGCTCTCTAGGGATCTGCATTTCTTGCTGGTCTTTGCTAGCAACTTTGGTAGACTTGGTCAAAAGACTTTGGACTTCCTTCACTTATGTCAAAGTTTTTCACAATTTGTTCTGGAAGAAAATTCAGACAAATTCTGAAGAATCATGCTGATTGTATCCTGGTTTTTATTTAAAATATTTCCACTCCCTCTCAAACTCTTTATTTCTTTCAGGAGGCTTTATCTTAGAAAACCTTATCACATAACTAACTTAAAACTCCTGAACAAGATGAACTTAATAGAAACCAAAATGCTGAGCTGCTGATTGTCACCCACCATTACCAGGCCTTAGAACAGCAGTCTCTTATCTGAAGATTGTTTCCTCCCTACTGGCCTGGTATTTGCCTTTGTCGTCAAACTTAATACAAGCACTAGATTTTTGATCTTGGATCAAATCCTTTGTGGAAATGTAACATGGTAACAACAAAGCATTAATTTCACAATGAGTGATTGGCAGCTCTCTCTTATCCTTTTGAAACAAATAACTCAAGTTCAATGAACATCTTTAGCAGTTTTCTTAGCTTTGGATTTTCTACTTCTGTATCATGTCCTTGTGTGTGTGTGTGTGTGTTGTTAGAAACAACCCAGCTTCCAACTTAAAATAAAACTAGAGAGTTTGGCATGAAGACAGAAAAATTTATTAAATGTTTTTGCAAAGATGGGCGCACCAAATACATGCAGGTATAGTGGACACATTAGCAAAAAGATCTCTATACAATTATACCCTATTCCCGGCCAGACATTCCCTCTTCCCTTTCCCCATTGGATCAGTACTCCAGAGTGTACAGCCTTTCAGAACCACCTAGGAAGTCCCACTATTCTAATTCTATCTCCCCTTACCCTTATTTGCAATTTTCCTTTTTTTGGTTAAATCCATGTTTTCTTGAGGATTCCTTCTAATCTACATTCCAAGTGATCAGGGAATCACCGATAATTGATTTAATCAGGGTCTTCCATCTAGTCACTAGGTTAAGTCATCAATCAACATGTAACTTTGGAAATGATGTCCTTTTCACACAATGTGTTTAACTTATCCCCTCAAGGTTTTCTTTCTTTAAGAAAACAGATCTCCTCTGGAGAGAAATGAAGAAAAAGAGAAAATATATTTTATTTCTCACAGTGTAAAAGGAAGTTAAAGATTATAAGCATACTTATATATAGTATATATAGTATATATACAAATAAACATATATAATGTTTATTTGCACCATTCCTTCCATGTAAATGAAGAGGCTAGCAAAGTCAGAATCTTCAGTAGCTATGAATTGCATCTTAGTGACAATCAATGATTTTAAGAGGGGGGAAAAAGGATATTTGTTTGGAATCACTTTTTGATACTTCTTTATTATGAATTTAATATACTGTAATTTGTTTAAGCATGCATTATTATCCCCTGAGAGTCTATGAAGGAACCAACAAAAGTTGAACAATAAGACTAGTTTTTACAAACATAGATTTAAAATACAAGTCATGGACAAAATTCTTGACAACACCCGATTTGCATTTTGGAGGATCTTTATTTTGTGGAATTAATCCAACTTAAATCAAGATTATACAGTGGAACCTCGGATTGCGACACTAATCTGTTCCTGAAGTATGCTCTTATTCTGAATTTCTCTTAAACCGAAGCGAGGTTTCCCATAGGAAACCATGGAAAGTCGGATAATCCATTCCGCGTGCCAAAGAATATTCACAAAAAAATCATTTTCAATGGAATTTTTTGTAGAAATTATTGTCCCTAATATCTGAAACAATGATTAACATACAATATAAAGCAGAAATAGAATAAATTAACCAGCATTTATGGATCTGCTTTGAGGCAGATTCTGGCCTCGGCTGCTGCTGGACCGGCTGCTGTCTGGTGCCCCCTGCTGGATTAGAGGATCTTCTGCCACCGCTGCTCAAGGCAAAACAGCCTTTTCCCTTTTCCCTCAGTAGCATTTTTCCGGGGGTCTTTCCCAGGCGGTTTGGAAATATTTCTTGTCTTAACCTGCCTCCATGCCATGAGAGGGGAGAAGAGACAGATAGCAGGGGACGGGCTGGATGGTGCCAGGCAACGAGGGTGTATGTGCTTTTGTGTGCATGTGCGCATGCTTTGAAGACAGTCCCAGCTGGCATGAGGGAGACGAGAGGAAGGAGAGGAGCGGAAAGGGACTGCTTGAAGGGAAAATCCAGAGTTCAAGTCTTGGCAGTTCCTTCTCTTGAATGCCTTTCACTTAATTTATTCTGTTTATACAGCAAGAGAGAAAAACCATTGGCTCCGTTGTGAGATTTCCCACGCGAACTCATTGTGTGGCATCTTGTGAGTTTCTGCTTGTCAACCAAAATAGATTTTATTCAAAAAATTTGCTTGTCTTGTGAAAATCTTGTGGACCAAGGTGCTCTCAATCCAAGGTTCCACTGTAATTCAATTGGTATATAAACTTCAATACATTCTGGTAATATTTTGATGAAAAAAGAATGGTAAGAGAAATAATATTTGACATGACCCATTCTAGAATATAGTATGCACCAATAAACCAAGGTTTCATACTTATTTTATAATTAAAGTCAGTTAGTTAGATAAAATATTTATTCAATTGTGTGCTGATTACTTGTGTATATAGTAAAATATTAGATTAATTTTTCATTATGAAGAAAATACAATACTTCCACTTAATTTACTTATTAGCTGTGATGAAGCACATTTATAGCAATGTTAAAGTACCTTTTTGATGGCCAGGCCATGTTTTGAAATTGTCTAAGGAATACTTTGCAAATGTTCTGATCAACTTCTAACATGATATACTTCCATCTTATTATTTTGCCGGCTTTCTGGCATGCCAAGTATTTATCTCCTGGATTTGTTCTGAATTATGCTACCATCAAATTTATATTTTTATAATATTGCTGAGTGTTGAATTAGGTTCTCTGAATTCTTTTTCAATGGAAAGTTATATAAGAAATATTTGTAATAACAAAACAATATTAGTGAATGAAGGGGTGATGAATGTGATATACTTTCTTTCTTTTTTCTTTTCTGAGATTACTTTCATATTAACCATACTTCATTGGTCCGTAGTAGAGCAAACTGCCTCCACCTGCATGCAGAATGAGTTGGATCTCCTGCCAATACCAACAAACAAGCATTATTCTTCCATCACAGGAATACAGATTGATCAATTTCCTTCATTTTAAAGATAGATTTATTAAGCGAAATTAATCGGGCAAAAGAAGAATGATGAAGCTGGGGAAATGTTTGTTGCAATGCAATTAACATTTCCATCTTTGAAAGAAAAAAGGGTTAAAAAATACCATCTGGTTTGCAAATATAGCATGTGCAGCAAAAATGCTCTCGTGTGCCTCCCTGAAATTATATTTCTCATTTTCTGTTGGCAATCATGACAAAAGCAAAAAAGAACCAGAAATGTTCTCTTTGAGAAAGAGCGCTGTGTGCAAAGTGATGGCTAATCAAGCAGGTGCAGATCATCATTCTGATAATGAAGCTCTAATAATTGAAATGCCAAACATGGTCAATGACAAAAAAACTTTCTGAAGCTGATAAGTTTCAAAGTGTCATATTTAAGAGACAACCAGAAACATGGACCAGATCCTTGTTTAAAACAGCAAGGCATAGACAGTTAGCCAGCCAACAGTCCTCAAGTGCCCTAACACCATTAACACAATTTCTTATATTCTCTCTTTTAATTTCATTTGTCGCCCTTTTAATGGCTTTATTGCATGATTTATATTAAATTTATTGCAAGCTAATATATGGCAATTTATTTGCACATTATGATTTCCAGAGCACTATTAACTGATGTTATCTGAACTATTTTCACTGGGTTTTTTTCAGTAATTCAATGGATAGTTGAGCAAACAGTTGGTGATAAGTACATGCCTGAGTCATTGGCCTTTAAATTCAGCTCTTAAGATGTGCATATGACTTCTCAGCTGGTCTTCCATCCAAGTACTGGTGAGACATCACATTGGAAACATATCAGATGCACAAATTTTGTTATGCAAACCAAAGTGCATTACAAAAGAACAGATTCTTAGCCCATCTACAATCACAAGAAAATTATTGATGTTTATGCAACAACAGGAACAATAGTTAGATGAATATTTGATATTGAACCGCTCTATGATTCACTGCTTTTTGCTTAATTCTCTCTCAATCAGCACATCATGATACCTTAGAGGTAAGTAAGCCAGTATCCCTATCATCTGAGTCCCTTTTTATGGGTCCTGCCTTTTACATAAATTATGGAAAATATATATAAACTCTAATGTAAGCTCATTAATGGAAACGTCATACTTACAATGCAAATTACAATTCCAATCTTCCCACAAACTTGTTTCCTTAACAGAGATGATGTGACCTCAACTACTTTGTGACCTTCATCCATGTTAAATATGACCTTGGCCAGCTTGCTTCCTCCTGGATTACTCATTTTCTTTCCTTGATGATTACATTAAAACTTCATTGAATTCACCTCTCAGGACTCTGACTAGAATCATCGAGGTCATACTAGTCAGAGTAGAAACTGCAGTAGTAGTCAACTAGAAGTCAAGATGACAAATTAAATTATATCTGTACTTATTCTTCTGTTCTGACTTATTTTTGACTCATACAGACTAAAATATATCAACATACGAGTAAAATGTGATTTAAAAGTAAAATTGCTCTAAATAAAGAATTAATAGCCCAATTAGAGGAATTAAAAGACACATTTAGTACAGTACAACAGAGAATAATGTTTAGGATTATGGCTGGCTTCATGAACTGAACTGAAACTGTGACATTATACCTCGTCTTTAACAATCTCAGAAGTGGGAGAGAATCAGCTAAACCTCTGAAATACTTTCCAGCCACTTGATTTGATTTGCTGCCTCAAAATTGTCCTTTGGTCAGTTGACAAATCTGCTTCAATAAAGTGATTGAGTCACATCCTTGAACTGAAAACCCTTCAAAGATTCACAGAATTATACTAGAAAAGGCAGAAATAGAAATAAGTACATATGCTACTCTGGCAAGTACATGTTGGCATTTGTCTAGTCATTAGTACTCAGTTGTTCACTATGATTAAACAATTCTTTTTACATTTGGTTTCTTTTTTTAGAAGAAAAAGAATGGTGGAGAAATAGAAGAAGACATCTAACGATTTTGTGTGGAAGTGGGGAAAAGGAATATAAATGTGTCTGAGAACCAGTGACCGCTAAAGATATAGTATAAGATTTGCACTATTCTGATTTTTATAATTCAGTTTTGCATTTAAAAAAACATTAAACATTATATACATGCACAACAATAAATCCTTTTAGTGAATAACACATTGCAAGAAAGGGGTATTAGGGAAAAGGTTATATACAATGACTATATAAGAAAACAAACAACTTTTAATTTAATTTCAAAGTACCATGGAGAATGAACAAAATAAATATAAGACTGAAAGAAGAAAGAAAACTTTAGCTGCCAGATTCATTCATCCATAAAGCACCTTTAATTACCACAAGAGGCATTTAATCTATGGATATACCTGTATATCCGTATATACATTCTGTGTTACCCATACAGTATGTTATGTGTAAAGAGTAGAATAGGTATTCTCCATTTCTCATGTGATGGGTGAATGTACAAATTAGCCCATAAAGATCCTGTTCAGCCAGAAAATTTATTTTTATGTCACATTAATAATATACAGAGTGGTTGGATTAGCAATACTATTGGACACAGATTACAATTTTATTCTGTAATTGCCCAATACAAATTATTAAATACAATGAACATACTGAAGTGAAGTTGTACTTTTTGGCCCTCCTTTCTCATCCATTACATGTTAATTGGCCCTTTGAACTAAGTTTTAATCAGCATGAAAATCAAAAGAAAGACATTCTGCCAATTAACTTGTTTATTTTGTACCTGTACATCATTGGTCCACACCATTGGAGTTAGGCAGTCTTATTTTAGTCTTTACAAACTTGAATATGTATAAACTGTAGTATCTCCTCTCTCTGTTGTTGTTTGAACAGGTACACTAGGAGTCTTCTCCCCATTCTCACAGTTATCAGAACCAACATTTCTATGAGGAAAAGTAATTATTGTTCAGGAATGAAGACTGTGTTCTCCTAGTCTCTTTCCAGGTGTTACCCATACAGTATAGTATGCCTATGGAGAATGGTTGCTGACAGATCCCACCCTATGTGAAATGCAACAAAGGGAACTTGGAGTGTATCATTATCTGCACGAGCTTTCATCATGTGGATATGAGAACTCTTCTTCCTAGTATTCAGGATGCTTTTAAAATATGTGTTTGGAAACTGAAGTGAGAATAGGAAAGGTCGGGATGAATGTTAATTTGGAGTTCTATAATAGCTTTTATGATTATATGATTCTGTGGAATTTATGTTGACTATTGTTATTATATTTTGATAATGTTTGAATTATTGTAATGAACATTTTCTGTTAAGATGCTTATGAGGAAAATAGCACTGTTAACAGATAAATTTGATTTTTTAATTAATGTAATGTCAGAGTTGCATGAAGGATGTGGGATAAAAGAAAAAGGGAAGGGAAGGGAGTAAGAATGAAACATTAAAAGCAGAACTCTCAGGAGCTGCTTCTCTCATTTTTGACCAGCCTGGAATTTCCTCAGATCCATGTCCTTGTACAGTGTTCTGTACTTACTTACGCTTACACACACACAGCCTATTTCTGATAACAAACTCAACATATTTATTGCAGTCATAAATCTTCCACCAAAGAACATAAAGCACGTTGTGAACTCAAAGCTTTCTGCACAGAAAAAAGGCACAAGAACTTACTTGAGCAAAAGAATCCACAGAGATAAAAGTTCAACTTCAGGATCCTCCCAGAATAGCCCATTTCCCATCTCAGATTCCAGATAATCCAACAGTTGCAGGAAGGCAGAGTCACGGAATATTATAAGGAAATCAGAATATTATTGCCACATAGAACCAGTGCTGCAAGTCATCTCTTTCACAGAGGCCCAATTATCACCTTGGTTAATTGACCAGGTCAGACCTCTTTCATTCATTGTTTTTTTTTCTTCATAACATGCGACATGTTGCAGGGATCCTTGTTCCGGACTCTGGATTTGGTGACTCTACCTGCACCTGGCTCTACTCAGGTAGTTTCGGGCTTTCTTCATCTAATTTCTATGGTACAACCACAGGCTTAATCTGGTCAAGCTCTTCTGAATTTAAAGATTCATGGTGATCTCTCTAACACAGACATATCAAAGTATTTACCAAAAAAAAATCATATCATGTGTGTATGCATATTATATATGTGTGCATATATTATATACATAAAACATATTTATGTGTGTGTGTATATACACACCTTTGATTCAGTGTTGGTTCCTATCCACTGCCTGGACAGAAATGGTTTGCCATTGTCTCCTTCCTAGGGCAGAGCAAAAGAGTGACTGGCCCAAGATTATTAAAATAAATAAATAAATAAATTGTGAAAGAATGCCAGTTTTTTAAAAGAAGAAATAAAATCTAAATGCAATTTAATTCTTATTATGGCAAAATAAATAGAAGCATTTCAAGGAAAATCCAAAAAATAATGGGGATGGGGAAGATAGAAGGGATCACAAAACATTGCAATTAAATTATCCCACAGACATTTAGTCATTGTTTCAAGGAAACTGAAAGGCTTCTTTAAATATCAAATATGAGACATTCTGCAGGAAGTTTTCTGAGATGACTGAACATTCCTGACATTAATTCTGCATTGCTTCCTTCATTTAAAATTTCAAAATTAATGGATTTTATTATATGATAGGGAACGGTTTCATTGCACATTTAGAGTAAGGCTCTGAAATGGTAGAAGAAACACCAATCAAATTTAGACTGCTTGCTCCAAATTTAGATTGCATCCATTATGCCCTTATTTTGTTTTAAGCAGCCAAATACAAGGTTGCTAGGAGACACATTGCAATATAGCAAAAGAGAATATTGGCACTCTGTTATTCTAGCAACTTCAATACAAGTCGATCCCTTTTCTTTTTTTGGTGGTGGTGGGGAGGAAAAGTCTGTAGATTAAAAATTGTAAAAGAAAATTAACCTGAAATAGTTTGTCCTATGTTATGATAGGCTACACTGATGCCCAACCCAGCATTATATATGGCTGTGAATACAATATTTCAATGTCAATGAATTGAGCATAGATGTCCATCTAGTGTACATATTTCTACATTTGTATGCTCACTGATTTTGAATTACATTTGCATTTAAAATTCTAATGGATATATCTAATTCAAAGACAGGCCCAATATTCCAATGGATCAGGATTAATCTCTTGAAACATTATGTTAAATTTTGTTTGTTTTTTATTTGAAGCTGGTATGGTACCTTATTTACAAGAATAATCCTAGGTCATACATAATCCCATCTATAGGATGCAGTCATTCTCTCCCTCTCTTTCTGTATGTGTGTGTGTATGTATCTGTGTATGTGTGTGTGTATACACATACATATACATACACTATATGTGTAAATGTATCCATGTATGTATAATAAAAATTGAAGATAGGTACAATCTTACATACTTTGGAATATTCCCTCCCCAAACTGGTAAATATTTTGTGAGTAATCATGCTGCCATGACTTTACTTTTGTAGTATGGCCTCATACAACATGTATTCAACATCTCTAATATGGTCATAAAACCAAAATTGCTAGTGTTTGATCTATTAGTTTTCAAGACAAGGTAGGAATAGTTGCACACATATAGTTTTACAAGTTATCATGCTTTCAATTGCATTACCTAATGATATTCCTTTAGTGTAAGCGGACAGAAGCAACACTTGATCAGCCATATATATTAAGTCTCACCTATTTATGTATTTCATATACAAAAAGTAGGTCTGCTGAATCATGTTTCTAAAGGGGAGAGGAGTCCTCACAAATTCTAGGAGTCTTTGCTTTATCCTTCATTTAAAAAATGAAAACAGGAATGTGATTGAGATGGTTTGGCTAAAGAGGCTAATTAAGGAAAGCGTAAAGATTTCCCTTCCAGTCATGGTTGATTCTACAGAGTGGTGCTCATTTCCGATTCACAGTTGAGGGAACAAGCAATTGTCTGAAGACATTTCCATGATCATGTGGCCAGAATGACTATGTGCCAAGGTGCACAGAATGCTATTATCTTTCCTACCAAAGTAGTACCTATTTATCTACTTGCATTTTTATGTGCTTTTGAACTGCTAGGTTGGCAGGAGCTGGGGCAAGTAACAGGCGCTCATCCTATTACATAGCAGTACTTGGGTCTCAAACTCAGACTGCCAACATTTTGGCCAACAAGCCTAGCATCTTAGGTGCTTGGCCACCACACTCCCTTAAAGAGGCGAATTACTCACCGACAAATTTGTCATGATATTGTCTTAGAAGGAAGCTAAAGAAAAATAATTACTCTATCCCAATCATCAATTATCTTTCCTTGAAACTGGGAGTATTTTAACTTCAGTGAATGAAAAGATTAAAAAAAAGTGAAGTTCTCAAACAAGAGTTTGAAAATGTGTTTAACTCATACATGGAGAAACATTTTTAAATGATGCATTTTTAGGAACCCCTAATTAAGAAATCCATATTGGCTCAGTCATCACCCAGGTTAACAAGGACCATGCTAGATGTTGTTGAAGTTCCTGGATATCTAGTGAAAAATGGGTTATGGTACTCTGCTGGAGAAGAAAATTACAACCCACTCCAGTATCCTTGCCAAGAAAACCCCACGGGCAGTAACAAAAGCTAAAAGATAGGATGCCAAAAGATGAGCCCTTCAGATCAGAAGATCTACAAGTAGCTCCAGAAAGAGTGAAATGGCTGAGCCAAAGCCAAAAGAATGGTCAGTTATGGATGTGTCTGGAGGTGAAAGAAAAGGCCAATGCTATAAAGAACAAAATTGCACAGAAACCTGGAACGTAAGACCTGTGGTCAAACATGAGATGGCAAGATTGAACATTGACATTGTGGGAATCAGTGAACTAAAATTGGTGAATTTAATTCAGGTGATTACTATATTTACTACTGTGGTCTAGAATTACTTAGAAGAAATGGAGTAGACATAGTCAATAAAAGAGTGAGAAAAGCAGTTCTAGAGTACTAGTTTGAAACAGAATTATCTTGGTTCAGAATCCAAGGCAAACCATTCAGCATCTATGCCCCAAGCAATGATTTATTATTTATTTATTTAATATATATGCTGCCAAAATCCAGAGACTCTCAGCGGCTAACAAAAAACAATTCTGAAAACATTAATTAAAAACATTTAAAAAAATAAAATAAAACATTAAAATAAAAAATAAAAAACCCGGCAGACGAGAGAGGTGGGCTAAAAAATATTTCGGAAAAAAAAGGGGGGTGAGGATGGATAGTAATCCATCATCCACCTCCACAATGATGATGAGTCCCCCCTGGAGCCCCAGGCCATCTCGCAGAGCCAGTTCTTAAGACCCTTCCGGAAGGCCATCAGTGAGGGGGCAGCCCTCAGCTCGGGGGGCAAGATGTTCCATAGGGCAGGAGCCACAGCAGAGAAGGCTCTTCTCCTAGA
>JANHZU010000816.1:50152-62887 GCA_032468055.1 Acrochordus granulatus
GATTAAAATTTTTGCTCGTCCTGCGAGTTTCTCGCCCTGTGAGTTACTCGTCTTGTGAGGCACCACTGTATATATGTATATATATATATACACAGACACACACATAATATGGTGTATATATACACCATACAATATGGTGTATATATACACTCTGTATACCTTTTTACTCATTTTTAACTTCATTGTGTGAAGTTAAAAATGAGTAAAAAGGTATACAGGGTGAGCTAAAAAAAAGGTATACAGGGTGAGCTAAATTGGAGTAAAAAGGTATACAGGGTGAGCTAAATTGGAGCCATCGATCTAGTAGCCACCTCACTGATAATGCATGGCTACCCTGACCCCAGGCCAACCCATAGAGCCAGTTTTAGGCCTTTCCAGAAGGGCAAAAGGGTGGGGGGGCTGATCTTATCCCAGGTGAAATGATGTTCCAAAAGGTGAAAATGCACTGCCCAGACCCAAGTCTTACAGCTAGCCCAAAAGGATGCCATGGTTGATGGTACTGAAGGCCACTAAGAGGTCAAGTGGAGCGAGGATGGATGTGCTACCTGCATCCTGCTCTCACCAGAGGTCATCCACAAGCATGACCAAAGCCATTTCTGTCCCATAATCAGGCCAAAACCAGACTGAAAATGGTCCAGATAATGTATGATTGCCCCTTGAATGTTTAGGAATTATCAACAAACTTTTTTTTGTGGCATCTTTGATTTGTATTTTGAAATTCTACGAATTAATACATTACTCTGAATATTTCAGTGATAACTTTCTTCCAAGCAAGGTTTATGTCTTCTGTTAAACAAAGAAACAAACAAATTTTGAAAAAGGAAAAAAAATGTCCACATTCATCCCTGTTAAGCAAACAATTCAAATTGTCAGAAGGTAAATGATTACCTGAGCCTAGATAATTTATGTTTCTAAAAAGCTGCTCTGGTTCATGTTCTCTATGTCTATTGTGCAGTCTCCTGAAGGATACATCACCTATTTCTAAAGCAAGAATTGACAGAACAAGTCAGTCATGGGATAAATGGTAACACTGTATCCAAATGTGTCAGATTGCACACAATTTTTTCTTCAAGGGGAATGTACATATTTCATAATTATAGTCACAATGCTGGGTTAAGTCAATATGAATTACAATGAAGGCTCTACAAAAATAAAAAATACTGGGAAATGGCTATGGATATAAAATAAATGCACAAATATAAATGCTTTTCACGTGCAAGGAACAATAATGCAATCTAACTTGAGCCAAACAACTTTAGGGTTTCACATTAAAAAGGATCTTCATTTTTTTTTAAGACAGATGCCATGGGTAAGAATAAAGACGGCACAAGAGATAAAGATAAAGGTTTCCCCTGCCAGTCATGGCCAATTCTAGGAGGTGGTTCTCTCTCCAATTCACAGCTGAGGGAGCCAGCGTTTGTCTGAAGATGTTTCTGTGGTCATGTTGCCAGCATGACTTATACACTAAGGTGCATGGAATGCTATTATCTTTCCCACCTAAATTAGACGGTACTTATTATTTACTAATATTCCAATTTATTTATTTGCATTTTTACATGCTTTCGAACTGCTAGGTTGGCAGTATATCGGATTCCAAATGATCCATCAAAACAATGTTCTGCACCAATGAGGAAAGTGATCTAATGCAACTTAAAATTATAGTGTTTCCAAAACCAATTAAACACTAAGCTTTTACAAAATTTTAAAATGTCTACCACCTTCTGTTCATTTGTTTTTCTGGACAGGCAAGTTTGACAGCATGTTTATTGAAAGTATAAGTCTTATTATACTTATATATAATATAAGTTATATATTAATAAATATAAATTATTATACTTATATATAATATAAGTATCTATATATATAGGGAATGACACACTTTGTACAATTTGTGCATTTTTTTTAAAGTGAAAAGTGTGTGTTACCATTCCTGCATACTTATTATAATGCAATACAGATTGTCCTCACTTACCAAGCCCTCATTCAGTGAAGGTGTGAAGTTATGGTGGCACTAAAAAAGTAGAGTTTGGACGTATGGCCATAGCAATGTCCAAATGGTCACATGATAAAAATTTAGATGCTTGACAACTTGCTTGTATTTATAATTTACACAGCATCCTGCAGTCATGTGATATCCAGTTATGACCTTCATGGGCAGCTTGCTACAAGGTGTAATGGTATGCAAAAAAGAGCTTGAGAGATGAGTAAAAAGATGCTGCTTAGGGAATAGTCATATAAGAAAAAACATAGCCTGCAGCTAGATATTGGGTGGAGCAAGAGGATCAGAAACCTTTCTCTCTATTTTCTCAACTGCAAAGGAGATGAAAGGAGAACTGTACTTTCAGATTTGCAGATTGATTACCAGGTAGACTAGACAGGAAACGCAATCAGGTAAGCTAATTGTAAAGCTTCATTTAACAGAATATGCAAATCTGAAAGTATAGTTCTTCCATCATTTCCCTTCAGCTTGAGAAACTAGCTTAATGACCCATGGTCATTCATTTAACAACTGCAGCTAGTACTGATGTCATAAATCAGCATAGTCATGTGATGTTTCACTTAACAAACTTATCACTTAGCAACAAAGTTGCCAGTTCCAATTGTAGTTGCTGAGGATTACTGTATTGTATAATAGAATATGATATAGATAAATGTAGAGAGAGAAAGAGAAAACTATATACGTTATAATAACTTAGATAATGAAGCAAGAGTGGGACGTCATGTATGATTTAAACAGTCTGTATAAACTCAATATCATATACAATAGACTAACAGCCAACACACACACACACACATATATATATACATATTAGAAAGGAATTAATTTCCCTATTTGAAAAATGGGGGAGTGGGTAGAAAAAAGAGGCAGGACTTTCTGAAAGCCTACCAGGGGTGGGGCCAACCTTATCTTGAACGGAATAATGTTGCAGATGGCAGGAGCCACAGCAGAAAAAGTACATTGTCTGGGTCCCATCAGATGGAACTCTTTAGCAGGCAGGACGCACAACATACTTCTCTGGCTGGACCTGATGGGATCAGTATCAATCATTGAGCCCATCAAATAACCTGTCCCATGCCATGTAGGGATTTAAAGGTCAAAACCAGCTCCTTGAACTGCACCTGGAAGCAGACTAACAGCAAATGCAGTTCACAGAATAGCGATATCATGTCTGTCATTCTAGGTTCACACATAACTATCCATGCAGCTGCATTCTGTACCAATTGAAATTGCAGATACACTTAAGGGTGGCTCAATGTAGAACACATTACAGTAATCCACTATGGATGTGACCGGAGCATTAGTGTCTATGAGTAGAGCTTCATGGTCTAAGAAAAGGTGCAACTGGTGCCCAACACAAAACTGTGAAAGGGTCTTCCTACCAATGACTGCTGCCTGCATCTCAAGCAAGAGTCATGAGTATAGAAGGGACCCAGATTGCACATCAGATCTGTTTGGGGTAGTGCCACCACATCTTGTATCAAAAATGGTAAAGTCCCAAATTCAGAGCTATTCAGTCTTGTCAGAGTTCAAATGAAGCCTATTGTTCCCTATCCAGCCCCCCAGAACCTTCAGGCACTGGGATAAGACATCAACACCTCACTTAGTTCTTACCCAGCAGCTTCATGTAGATATAACATAGAAGGGAGAGAGTACTGAACTCTACAGTACCCCACATAATAGGAGGCACAGGTGGGACATCTCACTCCAATATACTGTGCTGCTCATTCCTAAACCCCAGAGCCAGTCCAGACGAATACCACAGTCAATAGGAATGAAGTCTGCCAAGAAGTCAAGGAGAGTTAGGACAGGTGCACCCTCCAGCCAGAAAACTAGATTGAGAATTCAAAAGGAATAAAGATAAAAGGGACAGGATTTGGAAGTGAGGTGGCACAGCAGCTTAATGATTCCAGTTGTGTCAACCAGAGATGGCCAGTACTCTGGCAGTTCGAGCTGCAGCTCCGCATGACGGGGTGAGCTCCCATCATTTGTTTCAGCATCTTCCCACCCAGCAGTTCGAAAGCATGTAAAAATGCAAGTGGATGGATGGGTACCTCTTTGGGGGGAGCTGGTTGGCAGCGATGGGAGCAGAGAGACTCACCTGTCCCAGGGGTGGAACAGGAGCCGCGGAGGATGCCCTGGATGTGAACATCGCCAGCTAGCCAAGGGGGGCAGGGTTAAAAATAAGTAATGTGTAAAATCTAATCCTTGTAAGCCGCCAAGTGTCTTCGGAAATTGACGGCATAGAAATGTAAAGAATAAATAAAGAAATTTAATAAGACAGAACTAAAAAGGGTAGCAGAATCAGGCTGAAACTATCTTTCCCTCTCTTAGGTTTAGTGGAATGGTGACCATAGAAGACCATAGAAGTTCTATAATAATGGACTTCATACAAAATAAAAGTTTTAAGCCATGACTGAGGGTACAGCTATGTCTTAATTTCTCTAATCCAGTGTTTCTCAGTAACTCTAAAATATGTGGATTTGCTGGACACTAGGAATGAAATCAAACCTTTATTATGGGCCAGAAAGAGCTTTTGGAATGAGTAAAACCCACTAATTAAAGAACAGAACAGAAATAAATTCTACAAACTAGAGACAGTTGGAGGTTTCCTCTGCTGGTTCAGATAAACTCATGTCATCTGTAACAGTATGTCTGGGGCGGTTCGTTTCAAATCTCTTTGAAATGATTAGAAAACTCCTGATTCAGTTCAGTGCTTTGATTCAAAATGCATTTGACAATTTGATTGCATGCTCTTTTATTGGATACTCTTCCAAAGCTAATACTTTTCTCTTATGAAATTCCAGGAAAAGTCCAGCTGATGTCTAGCCTTCAAGGAATGCATGTTGGATAGGAAAAAGAATCACTCTAACTTACAAAGAGCAATATATTGACTAAGAATGCTGCTATTTTTTTAATTACTGAAAAAGGCTAGTTATTTTGAACCACTGCTGTCTTGAAAACTATTTTCTCTCCTACATTTTCCTGGAATCAACTTTTATCAGTTTCCAGTTCCTGAGGTGGGGGCAGATGCTTTTTCCTGCTATCCTTTTAAACTAGCTCTTTTTAACAGTAAAAGAAAGGAAGCTTGATTTGTTTGGTCCTCTTATTTAACCTCCTCCCAGAATCCTGTGGATTTATGGCAAGGTTGCTAATAAAAATCTTTGCTTCTGTGAACAAACTCAAAAATTACATACATCCCATGCTTTTGACAATATGAAACAATGCTTGCTAGCAATACTAAGAATGTATCTGGGTATAATCATACAGGGAGTCTGAATCTGCATTAAAATATATGTAATGGCCCATTCTGAGAAGGAATCATCAAGTGATGAATAAGCCCAAATGAGCTGGCTTTAGATATGAAATGTTCCATGAGCTGCTGCCAGCTGAAGTAAATTTCATTGAATAAAATAGATGAATTGTCTGACTTTGCATGTGGAAACTTACCATTACGCTAATCTTGATATTATTTCCTTTTTTTCCTCAATGCTGCATTAATCAATACATGTGCATTTGGGTATATGTGTTGATTTACTTTGAAGAAAATAGCAAATTGTCAAATATGTCTTATTTTGAAAAAATAAATATCTCTTACTTTTAAATAACATAACACGGAATTGATGGTAATGTGTAAGGCACCCATCTCTGATGCAATTAAATTTCACACTCTTTAGGCACTCCACTGAGTTAAGAAGAGATGCTTTTGTGCAAGTAGGAAAATCTAGACAAATGAAATTATCCTCCAGATCAGTGTAGGATAAGCTAAATTAGCTAATCCCAACATTTGGAAAATATGATGTATCTTTAGAAGGGTGACACTTCCAGATAGAATAGTTATAGACAGCCTAGCAAGCCCTTCGAGATTGTGGAGGCAAAACTATTCATTTTTAATAGCACAATGATTTTTTATACATAAGAGTAATTTCAACATCCTACAAACTGGAAAAAAGCTCCTGTCCAGCCCCAAAGTATTTTATTTAAGTGAGGCTTTTTAGCCACTCAACAGTTGCTACCACTGAGAGTGACAAATATGTTTGTTGCTGTCCATCAAGGACTCCATTGTGTATCAGTGGTCCAAAATGCATAAATCTGGAGTAATCACTGCTTGCTGCACATTTCCAGATGAACATAATTAACCACTGAAGGTGTTTGTATTTCTCTGGAAAAAAACAACACACCCAACCTGATTCTGAATGTATTTCTATTTCTTTTCTGAATCCAGAAATAGAGATATTACCATTTTCAATCAGAAATGTACAATTTTCATTGACTTGAGGGATAAATGAGGTTTGTAAGCTTCGCAAGGCATGCTGTGAATCACCCTCCAAAAATTAGCGTAAAGAGGCAGGTTTGAGAGTTTAAGAAGTGAATTGAGGACCTTAAGCTTCAGCAAGCTTTAAGTCACAAAGTTATTTCTTTACTCTCCAAATCCTCAAAATGCAGAGGGCTAAATGTTTGGCTCATTTTAGAAGCTGGAAAAGGAGTGCTGTCCAGCTATGAGGGGTCTTTGGGTTACATTTTTTTAATGTTTTTTCCTTCCCATTGTAATTCTCCCTTGAAAATCAATTATGTGTCACTGGATCTCGAGTTTTATCCATTGCATTTAGGATCAGAGTGATCCAAAGATTACTTTGCTGATTTCTTAATGCCTCCTTCACTTTGTCTGATAAATCATTTCCATTGTGTCTCATTTATTTGCAATCATCCAAAATAGTCAATTAGTCCAGTTCATTTCTTATTTAGTAAGGTAGGTTTTTTTGTTGTAAATATTTGTAAATTTTAAACTTGTTAATGCTTTAACTTTATTTTGCCCTTGAGCTGTTTCCTGCTGTGATCTAACATAGTAAGAATATGATTTTTTATTTCTGCCCAATAATTTGGTTGTTTCTATGTCAACTGAATACACTTATTACAAGTTCACAAATGTATCTAAAATACCGAGTCACAAGTCAACCAGTTGAACCACTAATAATCACACAAAAATATTTTAAGGGTTAGATTTTCCAGGCATTTTTCCCTCAAGATATTTATATATTATCATTTGATTGATGGTTTTGATTTGTAATCACCAAATCAAAACAAACACCTGATGTTGACAAAAGTAACTACATCAACCAAACACGTAAACATTTTCAGGATGTGGTGAAATGAAGCCTGGATTCCTAGGAGGAAGGGAATCTGACTCTACAGCTATCTTTTAATCTAACCTACATCAGCTTTCTCATAAGGCGAGTTTGGAAAGCCATGAATCACCTTGCTCCCTAAGGAAGGAGACAAACTCTAATGAATATTAAGTGCTTTTTTTTCAGAGAAACACAAAGGCCTTCACTTGTCAATTACATTCAGCTGGTAATGTGCAGCACGCTATAATTACTCTGGCTTTATACATTTTGGACCACTGATACACAATGGGGTACTTGATCGATAACAACAGTACAGTAAAAATGTATAAAACCACATCATCAATGATTCCTCATTTTATCTTAAGAAAGTTAAGAAAGTTGCAAGTATACTGAGAACTGCTATACTCAAGTAAAATTCCTTGTATGTCTAACCATGTTTGGCCAATAAAGTACTGAGTATCTGACTGCATTCTAGAGGAGTAAAAGACAGAAAAGTTTAGATAGTTGGTTGGGAAGAAGAGAGTTAAGGAATTTCATCACTGTTTTATGAGCTACACTGGTTGCCAGTCTGTTTCTGGGTGAAATTCAAGGTATTGCTTATTACCTATAAAGCCTTTCATGGCATGCATCTAGGTTACATAAAGAACTGTCTCACCCTTATGGATTCAGCCCACCCCTCCCATGCCAGCAGTGAGGGCATGCTTTGGATCCCATCAACCAGGGAATTTCAGCTAATGGGATCCAGAAGACATGCCTTTTCTGCTGCGGCAACCACTCCTTAAGATGCGCTTTGTGGATTGGCCTAGGGGGCTGGATAGCCATATGTCCTTGACTTTCTGACCCCATTTTTTCTTGTCTTCCATCTTGCTTTCTCTTAATCTTTTATCTTATGTATAATATGATTGTATATTTTAATATTTATTTTACTGTTAGCTGCCCAGAGTAGCTCTTTGCAAGATAGGTGGTAAATAAATCCAACAAATGTATAAATAAATAAATATATTTCCTCCGTAGGAGTTCTTCGAGTATATCTTTAATGATGCAAGTAGTTTGGTTTAGTTTGACAAGATTTCAATAAGGGAATTGCATAGAAGAACCTCAGCATGTCTTTCTTGGGTTTTGGAGCCATATACTTTATATCTAAAGTATATTTTATACAGTAAAAATATATAAAACTACATCACCAATGATTCCTCATCTATCCTCCAGAATACCCCCATTTCAACGATCTTCTAAAATGGTTCATCACGGAAACGGTTAATCTAATTTCTAGGGGAAGAGTATTCCAAAGAATGAATGCCATAACTAAAAATACAATTAATCTCCTGGCTTCAGCCTTTTCATGAAAATAAGGCACCAACAACCCTTTCTCCCAGGATCCACATATTAGGGGAAGATGATCCTGCAAATATTTGGCCACCAAGCCATAACAATTTTTATAGATTAAAACCAGGACAGTTCAGAATAACCAATTAATAATTAGTATAATTTTTATTAGAGTTCATCTCCTCCTTCTTTAGGGAAAAGATGATATTCATGGCATTCTAAATTGCTTTATTCTCATGACAAATCTGATGTAAATGAGAGAGATTAAATGAGAGCCTCAGAGTCTTATTAATGCAATGAGCAGCATATCTAAACAAGCTTTTAAACCTACATTTCTACACCTTAGTATGGATATATTACACTATGGGTACAATAGACTAACTAGGAAAATCATTAATATTGTCTTTTGTTAGCTTGTGATAATATCAGGATCCTGCAACATATTTCAGATTTTGTGTTTTATCTATCAGCATTGTCAATGAGAGCAGCCTCTCTGCCTAAAAAGTTGTCCACACTGAAGCCATATAGAAATCTCAGGATAGCATCCATTTAGTTAATATCTATTCACCATTCTCTGTTAATAAAGTCTAGAATCATGCAGTGCTTCTGATTCAACTCCAAGAACTTTGGAGCCTGCTCGGGAACAAACATATAGTACCACTATTATGTGGTCACTTATTCACACACACATCAAGTCTGTTTAGGCACATGGATCTTCACATTTTCAGATGTGGTGGCTGAAGAAGACAGATACCTAGCCATGATGAACAGCTCAGAAATAATTAGGAACACATGCAAATCACTTTCAATGAACACAGAGGCATTTCAGGTTCTTTGGAATACATAGAAATCTAATAATTTAAAATAGCAGCAAAACACCGATTACAATGTACATTTGCACTTTTTCTCTCACAGACACACATGCTCCTTCCCATTTACCCACATTCTTCCCACCTAGACTGCAAGGCATCAACTAAAGGGATGGAAACCATCAAGCCACCGTTCTAGGTGCCTTGGTTCCCTTTATACCAAAATAGTTGTGTGGTAGCTGCCAGTGGGGTTGGGGATAATCAGCATCCAGTCTCCTTTGTCTGTTTCTGATGCCATTTCTTTTTTGATCCTTAATGACTTGTTTACTTCTTATCTCCCTCCCAAATGGGGTAATTTTGACAAGATTCCTGGCTTTTCTCCTCTCTGGTTATATTTCCTGCTTCTCCTTTAGGCCACATAGCTTCAGCCTTGTCTCATACCATCTGGCTGCAACTTTTTAAAGCAACTGCTCACCTTGTGTGGCTAGGAAAAGACATAAGTGCTTAAAAGAGTCACAGATGATTGCTACATTAGTGCTTCTGTGCCTTTTTTGAATCAGAATTGAAGTGCTGCACATCCTTATTTTAGTGATATTACATAGTGGAACCAGTTGTTTTTATTGATGTTTAGGAGTCATTTCATCCATATTGAGATGGATTGAGATGAGTACAGCCTTCAGACTGCATAAGTCACGCAAAGTGCATCTTCAAGTAATACTGATCTGCAAAAAAAGTCAATCATTTTTTGATAAGTTTTGATTTAAGGATGAAACAAAAATGAATTACCAAATTCATTTAATTTAACCCAGGAGTACAACATTTGAGCATACATATCAGAAATCATGCATATGGCCTTTTCAAAGGTCAAAAAAGTATGTATTAATTTGTGATTTTTATTACACATCCATTGTAGAGAACAAGTATGTGCAGGGAAGAATAGAACTGAGCAATGGTTGTATGGAAGAGTGAAAGCCAAACAATAAATAATTCATAATTATGTAGAAATCACTATAGTGTCTTTCTGTGAATAAGGTAATGATGATTTCTAAAAAGAAGAAGACAAAGAAGAAGAGCAGGGAGAGGGGGAGGAAGAAGAAGAGCATATACTGGCAGTGACAAAACAAGGCAGAGTCCCTAACCTATTTTGCTATTTCAGGTAGACTATTTGCATTGTGTTCTCTTATCTTTGAAAAAAATTATTGGTCATTGAGAAACTGTTTAAGATAATCAGTCAGCATGTTTCCTAAGAAGACCATGATCTAGCAGAAGACTAAGATTCAACCTCTAAAAAAATAAATTTATAGAACCTAAGAAGGAGGAAATAAAGTGGCTATAGGAATAAGATTCTTACATTGGCCCACACAACTAGATATTTCCTTATACAAGACAGAACCAACTCTTTTCCATGACTTCCATCACAAATCTCATCACTACCCTGCATCACTTCTGCACCATTATTTATATTTTGTATTTATTTATTTATTATATTTTATTTGCTATATGTTCTCCAGGAACTCAGGGCAGCATTCATGGCACTCCTCCTCCATTTTTTCCCCTTATATAACAACTCAGTGAAGTAGGTTAGGTTAAAAGAAACTTCCTGGCCCAGATCACTCAGTGAACTCCATGGCTGAGAATAAACTTTAGTCTAAATCTCTCCTTTCTTAGTACAAATACCTCAAATGTTACTATGAACTGGCTATCAAAAAATCTGTATGTTCATTTATCTTTCTATTCATATCCTCTTCTATGAATTACTGTCATAAAGAACACAAACAATTCATGACAGCAGTATAAATAAGTTGTTCACATTTGTTGAAGCTCATGTGTCTCTAGTTTTATACTCAAAAGAGAGTCAAAATAAGAGACCAGCTTTCTAGCTTTCCCAGGATTTAGACCAACATTATTTTTGTACTCTATTTTATGAACACTGATCAGGGAGGAAGGGGAAATCAAACAAAATCATTTGCCCAATCAAACCCTTGCCCATTTTTAATATTTATTGTATGCATGTAAAAACGTTCAGAGCTATCACAAAGTATAGAAAGTAAGGAAGATTATCTTAATGGACATATTCAAGCTCCATAAAACCTGTCCAAGTCTAGTATATTCAGATAACTTTTAGAAGAAGCTCAATAGACACCTGTTTATTTAATTAAATTATAAGAAGGAAGAGGAACTTCAGCATAATCGAACTTGCAAGAGTCTGTTTCTGTAGCCAATCTCAATTTAAAAAAAAAACAAGATTTAGCTTTCCTGTGGATTTGATTTCATGGTCTGATGAGGCTCACACATGGCTACATCTGCCACCTTTACCCTTTTTGACTTCTCTAACACTGCTGTTACACTTTGTGACTTCTAACTGTCCATTCAGAAATATTATGCATATTTATTTGTTTCTTTCCAGGGTACAACATGCCTGCTTCTTTTTTATTGCTATCATAAGTGGTTAAAATTGATTTGCTTACATTTTATTGAGGAAATTGATGGAAAGGTTAATCTGAATCAAGTCAGTGTGGCACAGTAGGTGTAGAGCTAATCAGGAAAGTAGGATTTTATGAGTAACCATTCGCTCAGCTTAAACAGAATACTTTGTTGATCATGTTGGGCTAGTATTTAAATTAGTATTCAAAGGACTATTAGCTGGCATCATTTTGATGCATTTTCACAGTGGGAAGAAAATGAGAGATTGTTACAACTCATGTATAGTATTTTTGGCTTTTACCAGCTATGTCTTCTTCCCTCTTTAAATATTTTCTCTGTTTTTCCGTTCCTCCATTATATAGTACAGCATTTTAATATTAAACATATTTCCATTTTTGCTTTCTTTTTTCAGACAGCAATTCAGAAAGGTGTTTTTATTTTATTTGTTTCAATGAAAATACATTTGGAAGTTTATGGTGGGTTTGAGCATCTGATTCAAAAAGGGAGATATGAATATATGAATGCTAACTATGATATTATTTCTGATTAAACACATTACTGAATTCCCCACTCACCAAATTGTTACTCTTGGACATTTCTCTCCCCATAAAGCACACACTGACTTGCAGTACTGACCTACCAAAACATCCTATTAGATAGGAATGAAATACAAAACATGGATATATGTACAAGAATTTGCATTGATTTTCTATATCTTCTTCTTCTTGTGCCATATCTGTTATCAGACGTTGGCGATCATGTTGGCGATCAATCCTATTTTTATCTACAACCGCACGAAAAAGTGCTGCTGAATTTCGGCCAAACCAGTCCTTTAAATTTTGAAGCCATGATGTTCTTCTTCTGCCTGGAACTTGTATGCCTTCAATCTTTCCCTGGAGAATTAGATGAAGTATGTCGTATTTTTCTGGGTGTCGCATCACGTGCCCAAAATATTCTAACTTTCGTTTTTTAATTGTTTTGATGTTTTCTCTTGGCTTTCCCGGGCGGCTTATCACCTCCTCATTTCTGATCTTGTCAACCCAGCTTATAC
>JANHZU010000816.1:63084-78614 GCA_032468055.1 Acrochordus granulatus
GTTGCTGCCTGAACAGGAAATACAGAGCGCGCTTACTGATGACGCGCAAGGTATGGCACAAAGTTTTCTCATCTCATGAGTTGTGGCTCGTCTAGCAGAATAAATGTGATTAATTTTTTTTGCTTGTCCTGCGAGTTTCTCGTGAGTTACTCGTCTTGTGACGCACCACTGTAAATGAAATCCTATTTATTTCTTGTAATTTATCATAAATTCAAATTAAACCTTATGTTTCGCTAACCCTTATTCACTTGTTTATAGGGTATAATTCCAGGCATAATAAGCTTTATATTGAGCTTGCTTAGGGCCCAGAAACAGTTGTACACTATTGTGTTAGAGGGCCAAATAATCCAGCTCAGCAAAAGGTATTATCTATATCTAAAATACTGTATTAGTGGTTTATTTCAATTAGTAACAACAGGGCTATTCAAAAGTAGAATTTTTTTTTAATCTAGAAAACTCTAATCAACTGGAGAAATAGTTATCCAGAAATTAGGCTTTTCTGTCAGTGTGGTAATGTGTATTTCATTTATGCTGACTTAACAGGAATACCTCGTCTGCTACACTAGCTGAAAAGGAAGCCATAAATTATGTATGAAATAATTTGCAGAACATGCTTGAGATGGCAGAGAGTAATATGCAAAGCTCCCCCCTTGCAGAAATGAAGAGTTGGTGAACTAATGATGGGCATCAGAGTTTCTCTGTATTTCTTGCAAGTTTGAAGAAGAAAAGAAATGTTCTAGTAGTTGCTTCAAAATATATTCCCCTTGAAGTATAGTTCCTTTCTTTCTGTATAAAACTGTAGAGTATTTGCTCTTCATACATTTTTTATCAGCCATTATTACAGTGTCAAATATCTTCAATAAAACTCAAATAATTGAAATGGGTATTCAAAGGATCCAGAAATGCCAAGTCCCTACAGGACAATATGGATTTGATAGTTCAATGGATTTTCCATATAAGCATTCTTAAAAACAAATAATTTCCTGATCTTTATAGATTGGAAGTATCAGAAGTAGTATAGCTTGAATCCAAACATGTTGAGATTTACAGCACACAAAGGATGGAACAAGTGTCTCATCCACCTGTCTGGAATCTAGGTGGAAGGAAAGCTGGCATAGTTTGAATCCAAATGTCTTGCCACTTACATTGTATTAGGGATTGAAATATAACTTCCAACTACCAGGCAACCAGGTGGGACATCAGCCTAAAAATCATTAATAGGGGCTGAAAAGATTTTAACTGATTTTAAAAAAGTAAAGCAATGGTTGAGAGGCTTCTTCTCAACTTTCTTTTAATACCGAAAAGGCAAAGAACACTTAAATCTCTACAGTATCTTTAAATAAGTCCTTGCTCTCCCCACCCACTGCATGTCATAGCACATCATGTGATTGTTTTATTTTACTAATTTATTTTTCATATTTTATTTCCTTTCATTATGGAGTATTACTTCTGTTTTGCTAGTGCTTTTTCAGAATTATTTCTGAGTCTATAGTTTCTTTAGAGCAAAAATGGCAATCACTTCATATGACACACTAAGTCTAAGAGATTGATTAGAGCACCTCATTTGATAAAATGTAAGAAGCTTAGTTGTGCAAATAAAATTTATAGCTGTACAAATACATAAAAGTAAATTAAAATTTAACTAGCCAGTATTTCTTATTAAGGTGGGTTTTGGTAGTTTACCATAGGCTGCTTAAACATCTCTGGTTACTTCAGTTGATTCAAAAAGTGTCAGTAACATTGTTTAATGTTAATGTTATCCATGTTTTCATCTGTCCATCCATCTTTTTATCTCTACTGCCATTACTTTTAGCAGTTTACAGTAATTGCAAATTTAAATGAAACAATAAAATATCCATGATGTAGTTAATACATATGCAGTTATCAAATATAAATTCAGAACCTAGCTAAATAAATCCAACTGGGCATGCTCAGATTCATCACAGATCTACTGAAGACCAACACAGTGAAGGATAATATAATTTCTAGTGGGAACTTATTTGACAGAACAAGTGCTGCTCTTGCAAAACAACAGAGGATTTAAATATCATCCCCAGTACAGGACCGGGTCATGCTGCTGAGAAAGAATTATTGTTGTATAAAAGATGGACAATGCATAAATAGAATCTATGGATTGTCCTTCATTTTAATATATAGATGTATACACCATAGAGAACCAGTTTGGTGTAATGGTTAAAGCACCAGGAGATCATGAATTCTAGTCCTGTCTTAGAAGGACTAAGCTGGACTAGTCACTGTCTCTCAGCCCTAGAAAGGAGACAGTGATGAACCACTGCTGAAAAACCTTGCCAAGGAAATGGCAGGGACTTGTCCAGGCAGATCCCAAGATCAAGAATAACTTGAAGGCAACAAATATACAGAATAGTACACCATACAGCTGGACAACAGAGTCTATAGTTATAATGTATATCACTACCACCCCCTTCTCTGACACTGAGGCTATTTAAAGAGCTGAAATCCAGAAAGATTTATAAAACTAAATAAAATGCAAATTTTAAATTGCATGTAAATTTAAATTTTAAAGTAGGTGCTTTATTGGCAAAGACACTCACAATTATTTTAAAGTTATATTTAAATTTAAAACATGTTTCTGTAATCCATAAAAAAAAGTTCCCTGTTGAATGTAAATTTATCATATGTAAGGATGAGTCAGAAGTAGAATTAATTCAGCAACATCCATTATTTTTCAAAAATTTTTATTCCATTGTATAGCAATGGAATAAAGGTGGCAAAGATGATTATTTCATTTTATTATAGATGAATCTCTCCAAATATATACTGTGAAAGTCATGAATCACTTTGGACCTGTATAGACTATGGCAATCCTTGTTACTCTGGTAACTTTGGATGGCGACTTTTTTAATGCTTCCCATTAGGAACTGAATTTCTACCATTCTGAAGCATCCATTTGTAGAGATGCAAAAGAGAAGTACATTTGTTGAGTGTGCTCTACAACTGTTGTTTTTCCAAGGGAGGAGGTCCATTTAAAGAAATTACTGGCCACAAAGTACCCTCTTTGAATCACCTAAGAGCTCGAAGTGTGCTCTAATCCGACTTTCTTGCCTTTGTAAAGCCTTTTCTAATTCCTAATGAGTCTCATGTTTAAAGATCCTTTCGGGGACCAGAACTCCCCAGGAGTCTCTAATTGAATGTGAAGCCAGATGGGCATACAATACTAGGATTTGCTGCCTTTGATCCTATCTTATTCTCTCCCAAATCTTCATAATTGGCCAAAATGCATCCTATTGGTGTTTTTTTGGGGGGAGGGTTGGCTTTCCTTCATTTTGAAGCTATGTTAGGGAAAAAATGACAGTCCCGGGCAACAGAAGCTTGAGGAGGGTTCAACAATGGCCTTATTGTAAAGTCCCTATATGAGGCAACTAAGAGTGCCAGTTTGGTCTAGTGGTGGGGAGAACAGGCTAGAAACTGGAAGGTTATGGGTTATAGTCTCTACTTTGGGCATTAGGTCTGGCTGGGTAGCTTTGGGCCAGTCACTGTCTTTGCCCAGCCCACTTTGCAGGGTTGTTGTGGGAAAATAGAAGAAGGTATGTGAAATTTGGTTCCTCGCCTTGAGCTGTTTGTAAAAGTAATAAAGGCAGGTTGTAAGTAATTCAAGGGGAATTATTATAGAATGTATGAGTGGACTTATGAACATGTAACTTATTTCAAAATGCTTAGAATTTAGTTTAGACACTAACAGTGAGATTCAGATGTGACCAAACTTTTTAATTGTATTTGAGAAATAGGGAGTTGCTACTGAGGCACTAACACACATTTTTTTGGGTTTTCAAATAAGATTAGTGATTTGTTCTAGTAAACACATTGATTTAGTAGCACTATGATGGCCTGTTTGTTTTTGTGGAACTCTAATTCAATGTATCAGCCTCTAATTCAATATATCAGCATTCTGCTAACTACAGTTGGAATGAGACCACCTTTATGGAATTGTATCCACAATATGGCCACAAAGGCAAAACAACTCATTATTCAGAGATGCAAATGGGAGGTATCTGCTCAGGATGAATGATTAAAGATCCTAAATTTTTTTATGGTTTTTCTATGATAAATGGGCCACAAATTATCACTCAGGAATAAACAAGCTGGTCCCGGTAAAGAGCAAACTTAGAATAAAAAGGGAGTTGGACTCAGGATCTTCTGGTTCATCTAAGATGGGGCCAGTTTGCAGTGATGAGATCAATCATCAACCCCAAAGATCATCAACCCCAATGCTTCAGAAACAGATCTGGGCCAAGTCCTAGGAGGAGCTGCTTTAGGAACTCTCACTTTGGGTTCCTATCCTTGTATCATTGCTCAAGAAAATAGAAATTCAATTCTGGGACTCACTTGCTGGCTGGAAAAATCAATAAATGCTACCAGTATTCTAATCAGAGAAATCCAAGCAGAAGTTGAAGAGCTCAATCAACTAATCTTGCAGCACCGCTTTGGCACAACAAGGAGGGTATTGCAAAGCCATAGGGCTTGCCTGTCATTTAACTTTCCATGATCTAAGTAAAACCATAGAGTAACATTTGCAAAACTTGGAAAATCTTATAGAATACAGTATCAGAGGCTCTTGGAATCTGTTATATTGGCTGATCAATTGGCTTCCAAATATCACCTGGTTAAAACAAGTTTTTGTGATCTTTATATTGTTGATAGTAATAGGATTCATTTGTTGCTGTTACCTGCAATGCTTGCCTACCTGTAGGTATCTGTATAAAACATATCTTCCCAAGACCCGAAGGGATCTTTTTCATATCTTCCCAAGACCAGAAGGGATATTTTTGATGGGTGATTCATTTGGATCTAAGTGCTCCAAAGAATCAAAGGGGGGAAATGAAGGACTCAGTTAAGGGAAGGTAAGGATTACTTGAAGGATTAGTTAAGGGAGCTGATAAAGTGGAAGTTTGTGCTTGCTCAGCCATTTAATGGAACAGTTGGAACTGTAAGTCCACTAAAGACAGGAGATTGGTAATTAATCACTAGTTTGAGAAAAAGGAAGATTCATTTTAAGGGCATAAGGTTGTCAGTGAATTTGCTGGAATGACCCTGGATTTGCTGGAATGACCCTGTGATATGACTAGCCAATGAGTAAGTGTCTTGCAGCATGTATAAAAGAAGGTGAAAGCCTTTGTTCGGGTCCTTGGCTCCTTTAGCTGCTGAGACCCTTTTGCTGAAGTACTTCAATATACATTTTTTATTTTATACTGCCAATTGTGTCTGGCTCTAATTGGCCTCTGTGACAGGCTAAAACCCATTTGTGGACAACTAACTGAAATATGGAAATATTTTATTTTACTTCTCTTAAAGTTGTAGGTGCTGCTGTTGACAAGAGTATCTATAAGCTACTCAATATCCTACAGAAATGGGGAATCATCAGCAATTTCTTCTGAGATATATGAATCAAACAAGTTAATTCCATTTGTTCAACATAGCCTTGCAGATACTTTATTACTAAGCCATGCAGAAATTTATGATGATGAACAGTATTTTCAACTACACAAAGAAAAAATGGAAGCCAGGACCCTGAGCACAAGCATAATCCAAGAAGTCAAATGGAGACTTGACTTGAAAATGAATTGATTAAATCTCTGAATATGATTGGAATTTTTGAGTCAGTTTTGGAGCAAGGAATCAAATCAGGTGCCTTTAACTAAAACTAATCAATCTAAGGAACTTGGTGCATGTATAAAGCTAACCTGGCTGTCTGAATCAATTTGATAATTTGAATCAAATATATTCCATTTTCTGACAAATGTTATTTACTTGAATCACATCAGATCTGATCTGCACAAGTATGATTGTTACACATGGTTTGGGGTCCTGAAGTTCAGTGGCAATAAAATTACTAACTCAAACTTCCAACCAAAATTTAGTGTGCAGATTTTTTCCAAGTGTCAGTATTGCCTAAGATATGCATATCAAGTCAAAAGCTAAAACTAATCAATAAGAGTGAAAAAAGATTGTGTGATTGTTCTGATTATGCTAAAGATTGCTGACCAAGTCATGCATTAACATTAATAAACAAGCAGCAGGTTGGGTTGTTTTTTTTTTGGTGTCTTAAGAAAGAATAGAAAAGGTTAGAACTAAGGTGAGATTAAAGATTAATAATCAGTATTTTTATCTTGACTAAGAGACAGTGCTTAGTATTCTCTTTGATGAGGAAAAAATAGCAGTCACTTTCTGCACTTTGTATAAGGTTGAAAAACAAGAGTTTAACCTAGACAAGTCCTCTTTCCTTGTGTTGTAGCTTTTCTCAAGGGTCCTAACCTCTTTGACAGTGTCACAATCTAAAGCAGAATTATGCCAGTTTCATTGGCTTCAAGCTGCACAAGGGTTACATAATAAAAATGGATGGGGTCATGATCTATTGGAGGAGAGCCTTGGGGATATTCAGCAGAGGGCTGAAGCATCCATTTTGCTTCTTAAATCTCCATATTTTTAGTTCTTTCAGTCTGGAAGTTAAAAAGAGATGCTGGTTACCACAAAAACATTTTGCATCCCTGATCTAAAGCATTCTGAATACAGCAAGTAACTGAACATTTCTTGCTCTGTAATGCTGGGCCCACCATGGCCAATGTGAGTTAAATGCTTCAGGGTTAGCAGTGACTGTTGCTTCAGATGGCGAGCAATGCTATTTCATCAAACTTTGATTTTCCAATGTAGTTAGTTTCAGTAGATGCTGGTGGAAGACACGACTTTGATTTTTCTGTAAGGAATCAAAATAGCATGGCCCAGTCCTGCTCCAAAGTCAGCATGATTTCTGCCCAACTTTATCTTGATTCATGCTATACACAATGAGGAAACAAAAATTGACAGCATGGTATTGAATCATTTTATGAGACGTGTATTATGTCTTTTTATGAGACAATGTATCTAGCAGTATAGGAAATCAAAGGTTGTCATCTTACCCTTTGTTGATAGCAACCCCCAATTCTGTCCTGAAGCTACATGTGTCAGAAAGAGACAGTAATCTTCTCATAGTTCAAGGAATTTTTTCCCAAGGTACTTCATTATCCTAAGAGGATGAAGCAGCAAGAAGGATAGTCAGACCATTGAAAAACATATGATAAGAATTGTATTAGATTCATTTGTAAGTTACAGAGTTTAGTGGGTGGATTGAGCATTATATTTAGAGGATCCTCCAGATGTATAAACTCAACCCATAGAGGAGCTGAAACTTTTTTTCTTCCAAAATGGTCAAAAAAGTCAAATGCCTACTTATCTACTTTCTATTTAGCTTGCATCGTGGATAATGATATTCTATTCAAGTAAACATACTCAGGCTGAATCATTTACAGAATGTTACTCAAATCATTTAAATAAGTTTCTACTCATCATCAGTAATGAACTAACAACACAAGCTATTGCTTAATTATTTTTGTCATATGCCTTCTGTTCTGTAAAGAAGAGGATAATATTGTTTCTCATTGCATTTCTTAATGCTAGTAACAGATGGAAAAGTGCAACACATGTTATTTTCACAAATATTACCAACATGCTCTGATTATTATTTCAAGTGTTTGTTTTTTTTATTTTGAGAATAAAAACGAGCCAAGGGACAGGAGAGAAAAACATTCTCATTTCAGATAATAAATTGAAGTACATCTAATGTTATTGAGAACCTCTTAGATGTCTTTTGTTTCCTAGGCTGATGAATTCATATGAATCCATACACTGTTCTCCAAAATTATTGAGACAGATAATACTCGCCAAACACAAACCCAATGTTAAAAGCAGTGTAATGAAGACAGTCATACTGTTGACTATCTAACTTCATTTATTGTTCTGTTCTGTTATTTCATTCTTGCAAGAATGCTGAGAGCTTTTGTACCGGCATCAAATTCCTTGCATGTCTAGCCATCCTTGTCTAAAAAAGTCTCTGAATTCAGTAACATCACAGAGACCAAATGATGTTAACAATAATGATAATACTTTCTAGATTAATCCCATGGCACATTCACCTATGTCAAAAATCACATAACAATTCGCAATGAAATATGACTACAAATAAGAAGTGGGGAAGAGTAAGAAAATTCAATGTTAAGCAACATCCAAGCAATTTGTATATGTTTGGAAGAGCAGTTTGCTTGAAAAAAACTGCGGGCACCTGTGCTGTCTTCTTTCCTTCCTATTTGAGCTTTTCTCCCAGTGTCGGCGTAGAAGAGTTGCTAGTAAAGCTGCAACCTTGTAGAGGTATGGGAATAGATAGGAAGAGGTGTGTAATTTGGAACTCTGCAGCCACCAGCAATCAGTACAGTAGCCAAATGAAAGATGTTTTTCCTTTTCTTCGGAAAGAGTAGATGGTCAAAAAAAAAGAGAAGAAATATTGCAGCTCAGCAAGACAAAACATAAAATAAAAAAGTTTCAAGAGCCTACATTCTGGTCATTAACAGAAAAAGAAATCTCAGAGGGAACTTAAGACACAAATGTTTAAGAAATATTGATGCATTGTAGAAATATAGAGCATAGTATAACTGGAATTGTAATAGGTGTAACATTAATAGAGTACGATATAAACATTATCATAGTGATAGTAACTGAAGAGTTATAGACTATTTTAGTTGTCAATAACAGTAATTGACACAATAACACAGATAATAATAGAACAGAGTATAGGAAGCACTTGCATATTACTTTTATTTTTGTTTGTTTGTTTGTTTACAAAATAAACATCTCCCCAAACCCTAAAAGGAGATATAAAGAAATGACATTTCCAGTGTTTTTGTATCTGTCTTGAGTCTGTCTAATTTGATTGATCCTGTTTTTTTTAATAACATATTAAAAACTGTCAGAAGAGGGTCATAGTTTAATACTGACATAAACAATTGTGAAAAACTGCTGGCTAAGATACAGTACTAAGATACAGGAATATGGGGTTTCACCTAGTTCCACCCAATCTTCCCCACTTGGTTGTAAAAAAATAAGAAATAGAAATAGTTATGTATGCTGCTTTGAACTCATGAAGGAAAGGCGTATGTGTATGTGTGTGCTATTTATTTGATTAATAAATTGTCTTCAAATCTATGCTGCAACCCTATCAAGGGAATAACATTTGACTTAATGGAAATTATTTACAACTAAACATGTTTAGGTCTACACTATAGTAAGATCTCAAGCTTTCTAATGTTCAAGTTGTGTGAATGGTGTTGCAGAAGCTTAAGATATCAAATCCAAAAACAGCTCAGTGAGAACTGAACATGCTCAGTGAACACAGAACATTGGTTGCCTGTAAGGATAGAATGAAATGTCAGACAAGAGACTGAATGAAACTTAAGATAGCTGGCAGGCTGGCTAAGACAACAAACAAGACTACTCAGCTCTGCAACCTTTTGTTTTAACTTGTCTTACAAATTTTCCTCCTGGATGTGAATGCTTGCCCAAGCAAATACTTGCCAAATGAAATCTTTTTTTTTTCAGAGCAATTATCAGTTTTTTACACTCAGAGGCAATTATCAGTTTAAGGCTCTTGTCCATTTTTAACATACATCCCAGCAAATTACTTTTGCTTTTTCAATCTGCCATCTTTCCTTGGAAGTAATAAGCACCTCACTTGCATGTGAAATGTTACACTGCATAAGTATGAAGCTATGATCAATAAACAGCCAATTCATTCAGTGCGAAGAAAGGCCTTGCCAAATGGAAGGTTAAATCTGATGAAAATACAATAGCTGAGGTCTTAAGACATCAGCTGCAGAGGTTGACATTAATTTGGGCATTACTTTTGGTTAGACATAATGCAAAGGTTGTTCCAAATGAAAACTAAATTCTTCTGACATTCAGCTTTTTCTGATTCTTCTTCTTTTCCTGTATATTTGTTTATAAATTGTACACTTTCTTTCCTTTCTCTGGGAAATAGAATGGCAGAGTTTGACTACTCTGCTAGACCATCTTATCTGAGGAGTCACTTGGTTTCTTATAAGCTAACTCGATTGTTACTCTTGAAACTGGGTACTCAGCTGACCATATCACAGCTACCTGATATTCACTTAGCTTTGGGAGAAAGGTAGTTCTTCATAAAAGTTGCCACCTAGGGAGTAAACTACAGACATCACCTTGCCAACAAAGGTCTGTATAGTCAAAGCCATGGTTTTCCCAGAAGTAATCTATAGCTGTGAGAATTGGATGATAAGGAAGGCTGAGTGTCAAAGAATCGATGCCTTCAAATTGTGGTGCTGGTGAAGACACTTGAGAGTCTCTTGGACTGCAAGGACATCAAACCAGTCAATCCTAAAGGAAATCACCCTTGACTTTTCATTGGAAGGACAGATACTGAAGTTGAAGCTCAAATATTTTGGCCACATATTGCAAAAGGAGGATTCATTAGAAAAGACTGTGATGCTGGGAAAGATTGAAGGCAAAAGGAGAAGGGGATGGCAGAAGATGAGATGGTTAAATAGCATCGTAGATGTTGTGGGTATGGATCTGGGTAGATTCCAGAGGCAGTGCAAGACAGGGACCCCATGCTGTGGTCCATGGGGTTGTAAAGAATCGGACATGGCTGAGTGACTGTACAGCAAGGGGATAAACTTCCCCCCAAAATTATGAGGTAGGACCTCATTGTGGGGGGATATTTCCCCAAAGCTAATATATTCACTCAGTCCTTTTCTTGATGTTATGAGCTGCTCAAATATTTATATATTACATTTGAATGTATTGTATTAATTACAAGGATGAATGGATAGCTGGATGGATATATTACACACATCTGTACATATACAAAATATGGCTTGTGTGATTTTTCCTAATTGTATTGGTGAACCCATCAATTACATTTAAGGCTAGATTCCATATTTTACATACAAATTATGACCGAGTCAGTTATGTACCTTGAACAGTCTCAGACTCATAGCTTATGAACAACAGATGCCCCTTGACATTAATTTATACAGCCTGAAATCTTTGGTCGGTGCTGAACATGTCCAGCAAGACCAAAGCACTTGGCATCTCATAAGAATGCAAGATGAGCTACAGAAGGTGGTCCTGGTAGAGAAGCCTACAGCTCAGTCTGACTGGGCAAGTTGGATGGGCCATGCAAGGGACCTGTTACTCTCAGCAGTCCTGCCCTTTAAGAGTACCTTGGTTCTCCAAGCAGGTATATGGGCTGATTAGTTAATATAGGAAGGGAAACTGGGGCTATCCAAATGGTGGAAAGAAGAAGCCACTGAGGAAGAGAAGACAAGGACTGCAAACATTTCGCTGATTCTCTTGGGCACGGAAAAGGAAGGAAGGAAGGAAGGAAGGAAGGAAGGAAGGAAGGAAGGAAGGAAAGGAAAGGAAAGGAAAGGAAAGGAAAGGAAAGGAAAGGATCTGAAGCAAGATGGATTGACTCAGTTACAGAGCTAATGAGTACACTGTTGGGACACTTGAAGAGGAGGTTAGGGAAAGATTATCTAGAAGTAGTCCTCACTTAACAATCACTCAAAGTTACTATTGTTCCAGTCCCCCATAGTCACATGAGAGTGTTCCAAGTGCTCAGCAACTGGCCCAAATTGATGATATTTGCAACTTCCCTGCATCATTTCATGATTTCCAATCATCCATGCCAGTTTCCCAAAAGAAAAATTAATAGGGAAGGCGGTAGGAAGTTAGAAGTCACAATCTTATAAGGTTCTCACTTAATGTCTTATGTTAATTCATTTAAGAACAGCAACTGAGAACTGCTAAGATTCTGTTGCTCCATGATACAATCACATAATGTCACACTTTATGACCATACTGCTTAATTCTGAGCCCAATTACCATCATTAAGTGAGGACTACCTGTATGTAGTTGCCAGGAGTCAAAAATGACTTCATGGCACATAATCACTCAAACATATACACCAACTCACAAACTTCTCCAAAAGCTTTATTCATATTTATGGATGAAGCAGGGAAAGCCAAGCTGGTTAGGTAACTTTGGGCTACTTATATCCTCTCAGCTCTAGAGTAGGAAGTCAGAATTCATTTATTTACCAAGCCGTAGTGGACCGGCATGGCAGATTATGGTCCATAATTTTCAATCTAGCAGCAAACTGATTCAGGCTGCTGCTGTTGATAGATAATACATATACCCATCCCATGAATTTGTATCAAACCTTCAAAAAGGCCATTTTAACTTAATGCATACTTTAATGTGAATCATTTAAATTTATTTGTTAGTCACCTAATAAATTAATGGGATAGCAATACTCTTAATAAATAAATTCAATATCTCAATACTGGCCTAAAAGGACCTATTTCCTTTTGAAATTCAAAAGCGTCTTGTGCTCAAAAATAATGTTTTTATTTATTTGGGTAAAATTAAGACAAATTAGCTACCATTTGGTGAGTTCCCAGTACACTGGGGTACAAAACCTGAAGTGATAAAATATACCCACCCTCAATTGTTGCCTAATTATCACTGCCTATTAAACAGCTCTGTAATTTAATCAAACCAAGTACAAAGCACCAGGGAGTGTGATCTTAAAAGAGAAAGAAGGAAAGGAAAATGGGGATACTTGCATGGCCAGAATTTTAAATGTCAGTATCTTATTTTAGGTGATAATGTCAGCACTGAAGGAAACATTGACAGCATTAACCTTGATAGCATTACAGAAAAGCTTGCTAAGGAATTTACAGAAGGCTTGATCTGCTTGGCCAGGAATTAGGGAGTCTTAACTTCAATCTTGCTATTCTCACAGAGATATAGAGACAGATAGAAATAAAGATATATTAATATATAGACACAGATATCTGTACAACACACTAAGACATGTGGTTAGAAGTCTATGAAATGTTGAACCTCTTTAAAATGCTGCACTGTGGTCTGTTTTACTTTAGTCCAGTGTTTCTCAGTCTTGTTGGCTAGAGAATTCTGGGAACCAAAGTCCACCCATTTTAGAGTTGCCAAGGTTGAGAAACACTGCCCTAGTCCAATGTTAAGTGCACAGTTACTCAATACAGATCAGGGTCACCATGTGTTAGGAAGAAGAAAACATTCAGCCCTCTCCAGTATTTACAAACTTACCCTGTCCTGCATGGACTGTGTGTGGCTTCCTTCCCAAGAGGAAGGCAGGAGGATCCAGCCAAGGATTGCAGCTTTTCCATTCAGATGGAACAACTGTGCAGGCATAAGCAAAAGGGAACGTAGGGTGGTATAGCACAGTATGAATTTTACGTATCATAACTTCCCACTCAGTTACTGCAATGAACAATACCCTGTTAGAATACTGGTATTGTATCTCTGATGTAATTTTTCTCAGGTGACATGACACTCTGTGTTCCTAATCCTGCAGCATGAGGAAATGCCATCTAAATGACCTCTGTATTCAGGAAAATTACATTTGTTTAAGTAGTAACAAATGTTTGGAATGAAAATACAAAAGGTTGTTATTTTTAGTCTATTCTCTCTCCTATATTCTTTTCTTGCCTTCATATTTTCAAACTTTTCAGCCCTCCTTTATATTCATAAACATGGTCCTGAGATCCTTAATCCCCATAGGCCTTGGATCCCCCAGAGACCTCAAACTGTTCTCAGCAAATGGCCATTTTGAATTTGGCAGAAAGGGTCAATAGTTAAAGACATAACTGGAGAATCAGTATATTAATTATACATAATTTAAATCCTTTAAATGAAATGTAATTGTAATTACATGAATTTAAATGAAATGTTATTTTTATCCTAGCATGCCACAAAAGCTGAGCACAGTCCATAGTCCACACAAAGTTTCCCTACAGAAAATTCCTGTTTTATTTGTTTTAAAAAATTCTCTTTGTTTCTTTTTTTTAAACTATTGCCATGTTTAAAAAGTTATTGCTGCCTGAATCAGAGGAGATCAAGGCCATGAGACAGCTGCTAGACAGCAGTATTTGGCAACTTAGCAATCATTTGACAGCTGTACAAAGGCAGTGGAAAGAAGAGTAAAAGCAAAAGTCAAACACCATTTCTCCATTATGCCAGAGTATTGGAAGATTTTTGCAAAGCACAGCTGACAAACACCCTGGACCTAACTAGTAATTACTTTCAAGTGCCTGACCTTCTCTACTACTGCAAGGTCTAACTGAGCCTTAGTCACACAATCAACCATTCATTATGTTAGTCATGTTCAAACAGCTTCCAGGAAAGATGACACAGCCTTGGGGAAAGGCATTTGTATTGTCCCAATGGGGTCCAGAGGGCTTGCCAAGCTCTTTGTCATCAGTCATAACACTCAACATTTTCTCTGACACTCCCCCAGCCCTTTCACTAAATATTTTAAAAAATATTCCCAACAAATATTTTGCTCTATCCATTGCTATGTCAGAATAAACTTGTTTGAGCTTATCATTACACAGACACATCCACACACAGTTATATATTGCAGACAACCACTATAAGCAGAGCATGTTTCTTAGAGCAAAGACCCATAGCCTGTGAAGGACAGAACTAATACTGCTAGACTGACATATTCAGGAGCATCCAACCAACAATGGCAAAGACATCTTTATGCCAGAATTTTGAGATAAATAATTTGGATTTTATGGCATGGATTGCAACTCAAAACACAGATAAAATGCACTTGTTGGAATAAAGGCATGCTCTGAAAAAGAAAGTCCACAAAAAGGTTGTACCACAATGTGTAAATTAGAAGAAGAGGAGATGTAATGCTTAAGTATCGAATATTAAGAATCAAATGTCAGGCATAAGTTTAATATAAAATGTCAAGCATATACAAGCTGATACATGCTTTGGGGGAACAGCCAGAATAGCTTTAGGATGCTGGAGAAATAATTTCCAATTATTCAGACACAATTTCTCCTTCACCATTATTGGATAGCATCAGAGTACAATCTACAAATTCAGCATCTTTAAAATAAGGTCCATGTCTTTTTCAGTTCAAAATCAAATTGCTAGCATATATTAAAGAGAAGAATTCTAACCCTGTCCTTTTTAATGTCTTAATTTCTGATTATGCTGTATATTAGAACTTGTATCATCCGTTCTGAAATAGTAGAATCACAAGAACAAAATCCTATTTGTTTTCTGAATGTACAAATCAATTCAGTGCCAAAACAAATGTAGTCCACTGAATGTTGCAAAGTGAGAATATATTATCACAGATACACAGAATTATACTTTCTGCGTATAGTATCACAGTATACCTTCTTACTGAACTCCTTCGTTCTAGGTGTTAATACAACATTGACACATTGAGCAAAGAAGTATTTCTGATACCATTTACCTATTAACATGGCTAAAGAAAGAAAGAGTGGCCTTTCTTCATCTCATTTAAAACTAGTGAAATTTGACTGTAGAGCTAAAATATTAATATTCAGAAACTTAAAGAAAAAAAAGCTATGCTTATTCTAAAAATCTAAGGAACAGCCAATAACTTTCTACAACTACACTTTTTCTACACTACATCTTCCTTTCATGTGTGTCTGAAAAATGCTGAAAACCACCTGTTGATATCTCAGGTCTATGTTTACCTAAGTACAGTGGTGCCTCACAAGACGAGTAACTCACAGGGCGAGAAACTCGCAGGACGAGCAAAAAATTTAATCAAA
>JANHZU010000816.1:104841-115935 GCA_032468055.1 Acrochordus granulatus
GGACTCATTAGAAAAGACTGTGATGCTGGGAAGGATTGAAGGGAAGAGGAGAAGGGGATGGCAGAGGATGAGGTGGAGAGATAGCATAGTCAGTGTGATGGGCGTGGGCGTGGGAAGACTCCAGGAGGCAGTAAAAGACAGAGGGGCATGGCGTAATGCAGTCCATGGGGTCGTGAAGAGTTGGACACGACTGCACGACTGAACAACAAAAGAAAGGGAAAAGAATCAGTGGGGGACTAGTTGTTTGGCATTACACAAAATCTTTACATGGAACACGTTATACAGAGAGCTAGTTTGGTATAGTGGTTAAGGCATCAGGCTTGAGACCAGAAGACCATAGTCCTGCCTTAGCCATGAAAGCCATCTGGGTGACCTTGGGCCAGTCACTCTCTCTCAGCCCAACTTACCTCCCAGGATGGTTGTTGTGGGGAAAATAGAAGGAAGAAGGTATTTGGATATGTTTGCTGCCTTGAATTATTTGTAAAAATTGTAAAGGTGGAATACAAATGAATAAAAATAACTAACTAATGTTATCTATTCTTACATATAAATTAGGGCTGCACATGCCTTGTCAAATGAATCTATGATAGCTTATTACTGCTCTGGTATTAATTAAAGCAACTGTGTTTTCAAAAGTCCACACTACTATGAAAGATGCAACAATTTTAAGAAACATTGATGAGTCAATATAGTTCTTTGAAAAGCAGCATTTTTCTCACAAGCACATATAGAGACTTGGAAAAGAACCTGGAATAGGAAGCTTTATTGAGTAGCAAAATCCATTTGTGCTAACATGACATCTGAGGTACATCTGAACTGATTCATTGACTGCATGAATGTATATAGCTGCTTCTCTGACTGTTATGGCTCTAGGTGGTTTACAATACAATACAGAAACAAAAATATAAAAACACAGACTATCATAAAAACATTATTAAAATGTAGCCACAACATCTTCCAAAAATTATTTCAATCAAAATTCCATATAGGATGGGTTCCTTGAATAGCCTGGCCCCAACATTTAAAGGCAAAACCAAGTCTTCAATTTATAACATCCACACAGCTCTAGTATTAGCGATACCATAACAAATGGCAAGATCCAGTCAAACTTAAAAATGCTAAGCAATTCAGGAAGGTTATTATATTCATGGGAGACTTTGGGAAATCCCAGAGATGTAGAGTGGGTTGTCAAGTCAAAAACAAACAAACAAATCCAGGAAGAATGCAGAAGTAAATCACTTCAAGAAAACAACATGGACCTATCTATAATAATTACCAGAAGTCAAGCTTAACAAAAGAGACACTTTGCAAATATATCAAATATTATTGCTTTTGTTTTTAGTGGATTACAAATTTTACCAATCATAATTTCCATTCTACCCTCTTTACATATCTCATTATGATGAAATATACTTTCTCTGGTATTTATTTTTCAGTTATACTCAACATGAATAAATCATACAAAGTTTTCTTTTAGGATTGTTCTTTTTGCACGCAGTTATTTCCCCTTTCTCCCATGTGAACATTTTTGCCTACTTTCTGAATTGAAAATATTCCTCAAAATTCTGTAAAATATGTGATTTTCAGACATTTTGAGTTCTCCTATATAAGATTATAAACTGAACCAAGACATTTATTTTCAATTGTGATTTCATATATTTCTCATCTAATCCTCACATGCTCATTTCTCAAAACATAACACACAGTTTTGGTAATGTCCTCTCTATTTCTTGTTAAATGATATTTAATTGCCATTGCCTTTATCTCCTAGGGATATTAGAATGACCATATCAGTCAATGAACTAAAGATAAATTAATGAAATAAAGTTATAATAAAATCAGGCTTGCTCACTTGTAGTATTTGACCTCAGGTAGATTTCTCCAGTTTGAAAGAGCTATGATCTCACATTGTTTTTGTATAAAGGTCCCTCTATGTTTCTGATTGTCTTAACATGTACATGTATGACAGTTCACAAGTGCCATGGGAATGAAGACACATGACAACAACTGTTTAAAAGCTGTAGAAGCGGGTTTGTAGTTTAATGTAGACCATAGGCTTTGCATATCAGTGTTTCCAAACCTAATCCCCATAATCTTCAACAGCTATTGGGTTCTGTAAAACAGACTAAACTACATTGGGCATGATGGATTATAATCTGTCAGGAAATATGTTTCATTTGTTCACATTTGTGATAAATTACAAAGAGATTTCCATTCTAAAACTGTAGGTATAACTAAAAAAAACATTCAGCTTAATCTTTTCTATGGAGAAAAATAATATGGATTATGTTCTGTTGGTATAAGCTAACTAAAGAGTATGACAGTGGAGGTCTTGCTGTACTCCTTAATGGAAGGAAAAGGCACTTATCTGAAGCATTAATGACCTCTTTGATCTTTGTAATCACATCATTCTAAGAAAACGATTTCATGACCATTCAGGGAAAAAGCTCCAAATGATTAACGGTCAGTCTCTAAATGGACGTGTCTTAATCTCATTTACTGAGAAAGCCTGCTTTTAACTTGGCTACAATATAGTTTTATTCAATTCAGTTTCATTCAAAAGTACGCAATGAGTGTTTCATTAAACATCACTCTATTTAATAAGACTCTCTGCAGACCTTTCTTTCATCAATGGGAGTCTAACAGTCTGCCACAGGCCAAACCAACATCTTGTAAAGAGTAGTACAAAAATCTTGTAAAGAGTAGTACAAAAGTGGAATGCTCGGATCAGATATTTAGAAATCACACATGGTAGGTTTTATACTGCTACATTTAATGGCCAAATAATGTTCAGATACCAGATATCTCATCACAAGTCAAACAAGCACAGAGCATCCCAAAAACTGCAGTTAATAAATGCCCTAAGCAAAAACAAATACAAAATCCATGAGGTCATCTCAATTAATATTTTCTCCTAAATGTATAACTATATGAATCTGAATTAGCTGTTCCTCTTACAAAGTTATCCATTTGGAAATTGTAAAAGATTAATCATGGTCTTCATTTGCAACAGCAATACCCAAATACTGTTTTTTTCAAAAAGTATGTATTACAGGGAAGGAGGGAGGGGGGACAGTGGTTTTTCTTGAAATTTAAAAGTTAATATATTGAATTTCTTCCATTTCATTTTATGATCAAGTGAATAAGTTCACCATAATAATAAAAAAAACCTTTTGGTCATTTGTACTATTCATCAACTATCCTGTTATTTCTTTTCCCCAGTTTCTTATTTGTTTCCAGAAGATTCAAAGTAGGGGAGGAAAGAATTATTTTCTGCATCCTGATTCAGTAAAGCAGAGTAATATGATGAGGATGATAGCTAGTTTACCAGACAAACAAAAGTGCTTTAATCAGGCATGAGAAGACAAAGAATCTGCATTGCACAGATGGGCAGTTAATTTATTTTCCATTGCATTTGCAATGTTCTTTGTGATATTGTAGCAGCTGTGATGAGAATGGTGGTTGTCCCCAATCTATGCTCCATTTAACTCCTGGAATTCTAAAAACTTCACATTTTGTAGGAAATGAAAATGTCGCTTTAACAATGAAAATGTGGCATCCCAAAGCAATCTTACACATTTTTAATAATTTTTAGATTTATGGTCTTTTTGCAAATACCCACAGTTATTCATGTTGTTCTAAGCCTAATTCAGAGCCCATAGATTTCTGACATCCACTTCATATGCTTTGTCTTCTCACAGAAATAACTGTAAATATTTTTTTTCTTTCAAGGAAAAAAACAATTTGCAAGTCTTATCTTAAAAAAAAACATTGGAAGACAGTCTATGTTGGGACATTTCCATCATTGTCTTGAAGTAAATTACTTAAAGCAGAAATGAAGCTGGAACTGAATGTATTATCTAAAATATATTTAGATCCCCTTTCAACTTCTAGGGTACTAAAAATAAGGACTTAATCAAAACTTAACAAAAGAAAACCACAGAAGCAGCTATAATAAGTCACAAAGGAAAACAAAAATATAATAAAAGCAGCAATTACATACTAAAAGCAGCAATAAAATCAAGAAAAAGTCATTAAAATCAACAATGACATTTTCAAATATTGCTATTATTCCCATATTAAAAAAAATCCTGTTATAATTTTAACAATACATTAATGTTTAAATTAATGCCTTTACCCTGAGCATTTGAATAATGTAGTTTGGGAATTTTCCAATAGGATAGAAATATATTCTTCCCTCTTCAAAAAACTACACTACGGTGATAGTTAAGATTAATAAAACAAATTCAAGAGTTCAATTTACTAAGGCATAAGAATTGTGGCTGGGAGGTTTTTTTGTGTATGTGTGCCTTTGAGTCAGCTGTGACACTTGGTGACTGTCTGGAGGAGTTCCTGCAGTTACTTAGTTTGGTAATGAAATGTCTGCAAGAAAACAACCAAGTTTAGTGAGGGTACTCACTAACTGTGAGATACCAAGGACTCACAGTTATTTTGCAAGATTTCAGAAGTGATTTGTCATTGCCTGCTAAGATAGAGTGACAGCCCAAGGCCACCCAGCTGGCTTTGTGTCTAAGGTGGGACTAGAACTCAGTTTCCTGGTTCCTGGATTGATGTCTTAACAACTGCGCTAAACTGGCTCTCAACAAAAATAGTGGATTTCAATACTATGCTTTTGTATGGTCTCATAAATACGCTGTTTTGTACCTTCCACATGCAAGACTCTTTTATCCTATGGATGTTCATTGCATATTTGTTATTAGGGCAGAAAATGATACCAGCAGAAATTTGTATTGCAAGCCACTTATTCTCATTCTGTCCCTCTGAGTATAAATAGTGTCTAGCATAAAAAATAATGGGGGGGAAATCCATCAAATCCTTCTTCACCCACCCCAAGGATATTAGTTTGAGAGGGGAAAAGAAAGAATATTAAAATATTTAATTTAACAATAAATAAATTAATCAATCAATCCAGGTTGGGAAATATGACTACAATTGTTTCATCAATCAAGATGACTTTCATATACAGTAATAAGAATCAGAAATGGATGATATAACTATGCATTATTGCTTTTTATACTGTATTTAATATATTGAAAATAATGCATAAAATTAAGGCCAGTATTCCATGCTTAATTTTACTTATTTACTTAATGGCATTTTTAGACTGCCTGCTCCCAACAGACTCTGGGAATTGAGCAATCAATTAATAAAAATACAGTTAAAACAAACCACTAATTCAATAAAATTAGCCCAGGATATTTTCAACATATATTCTTTGCTCAACAGTTTCTACCTATTGAATTCAAACAATTAAGACAATCCTGCTAAGAGTCTTCACATACCAAGAGATAAATGAAAAAGTACTTTGCTTTCTGCTACATTAGGACAGAATGAATTATAAATGTGAAACAATGAGTGTCAAAACCAAAAAAAACTCTACATTCAGTATTTCTTCAAATCAGCTTTCAGCTTTCACAGTTCTATCAAATGTCTTTTTAATTTTCATGAAATATGAAATAACAATCAACACAGGATTTCAGATCCATCCACCCAAAGCACTGCAATTGGAGAGCCCACTAAAATTATAATTCCCTGCAAACAGAAAGTAGAGCTGTCAGTCACAATGCCACCCCTTTTTGTATCTGTTTCTTTTCTAACAAAGAGAAATGTATAAGAAATGTGTCACTTTCTAAAGATTCATGCTTTGTGTTTGTTTCATTACAAATCTCCAAAAATCTAATTAAAGGGCTCAGAGTCAGTTTTGATCTACATCAGAGGAACTAATTATAATTGGGCATCTACTAAGCTTATATTGCATGTGCATCAACCATCTTCTGTTTACAATTCATGCAAATTAGAAGGAGAACATTAATCTAATGCGTGATGCAGGTTTCCCATGTAGTTTTCAGTGCTTTCTATCAAAAAGGATAGACTGTAATGGGTATCTTTTCTTCTGTGATTCAGAAATGATAATATACAGAGCTACCTGTCTACCTATCTTCTCAGTGTGTTAAGGAATGTGATAAGAAGTGATCAGCTAGTAAATTGCTAAATTACAGTTCTCTAGACCTTGTATGTATGTGCAAAACTGAAATGTAACATTTTCTGTGGGTTTTAGCCAGAAAAGTTTAGTTGCGTCATGTTGGCTAACCTGAAGAATGAAATTGCAAATATGCAGATGCAAAGATAATAATGCCTGATCCTTAAGCCAGGCTAGGCTCACTTGGGCTTTCCAGACACTGGATTGCCACTCCAGTCATTAACATAGGATTGAGGGATGAAGAATTTTGCCAGGAAAATGTTCCACATATATTTTATCTACTTATTAACCACTGATGAAGAATTTCTTCTTAGTTGAAGATGCTATTGGACTCAAGGTAATGTCAGCAACTGTATGGCATATTCTGCTTCTTTCTTTCTATTCATGGAAGCAGAAATTTTCTAAGGAGAAGAGATTTCCAGTGATGTAAGGACTTCAGTGTTGTCAGCTAATTACATGGTACATGATAAGGTACATTTGGCTGGTTATATAATGATCGACAAAATACCCACATGTAACAGAATAATCATAACCTTGCTAGTGTATGAAATGAGTGCAATTGTATGGTAGTTCAATAATCAAGGGGTCACTTTTGCTTTTGATAATCCTTGTCATATTTGTAAACAGTAGTCTAAATGCTAGAATATATAGGGTGACCCAAAAAAAATTGGAATTTTTGAAGTGTGTATGATTGTTAAAAAGTTCCCGTTTTTTTGTGTCACCCTGTATTTCCAACTGACATATCATGGGCCATACAATTTTTTGCATCTTTATTCCATAAGTTACATGATAAGTAGAAATATTATTACATGATAGATATTTCATCATCCAAAAGGAGTCACTCAATGAAAGTTTGCAAGTTTGACTTATATTATTTACTACTTTTATAATAACAATAATGACAAAAATAAAAAAGTCTGAATAATAGACATTGCACTGGCCAGAGACAGCAGAATAGAGGAGAAAGAACTGAAAAAAATCACAAAACATGATGACCTGAACATAGAAGTAGAACAAGTATGGCAAAAGAAAGTAAAGGTAGTTCCAATAGTAAGGGGCATCTTCAATGCAATCCCAAAATATCTGGAGCATCATTTGAACACCACTGGCATTGACAAAATCACTACTGGTCAATTTCAAAAGACAGTTTTATTTGAAATAGCTTACATTTCATGACAATATTTTTAATATTATTAAACAACAATATCTGTCTAAACCAGGCCTGGGCAAAAATGCCAGATCCAGTCTAATCTTGTCTGGCTGACCATGTATCCAAAAATATCACCATTTATAATAGTTTACAGGATTAAAGTTCCTAATTCTGGAGGTATTTTCAGAGACCAATGACCATTTTTAGAACTCTGAGAGCATGTCATAGGTAGCCATAGAAAATTACTCGCTCTGGGGTGTGGCCCATCACAAAACACTATCATTTGGGGAAAAAATGAGGTTGCCCTTTGTCAACCTACTCTACCCCACAAGACAGTTTCTCTCACTGTGCTTCTTTTTTTTTCTTTGTTCTTTTTTTTCCTAGGAAGGTGGGCCTATTTGCAAACAGGGTTTCAGACACTCATCATTTTTGCTGGCAAGGAATATTTTTCAAAGGAGGTCACTGGAGCCAAAAGATATTATTGGAAATAAATATAATGGTTAAGGGTATTTGTCAGCCTGCTATCAACAGCAGCAGCATCATCAAGTCATAATCAAATAGGTTATAACACACAGTGAGCAGAAAAAAAGGGTGCAAAAGAGAACATTAACATTCTCATTGTTCTGGGGACCCAAACAATAGCAGGTCTCAAGTTGTGCTGTACAATCTAAGTTACACTCCCATTTTTCCAGAAATTCATACTCCCCCTGCCACAATCTACTGATTACAGGTAAAACAGCCTACAGAGAAATTTAATGGGGAAAAATGATTTTTTATGCAGATGGGAAGGTAAACAGCTATCTATTTCCTCAATATACAAAAAGAGATACTCATTCCTGTCAATCACATACAAAGCTCTGAGCCAATTTATTAATATGGAAAACATCATATGATTTATGCACATGTAACAGTAGCTCACACATACAAATGCAGTTTTATGCCCACTGAAATATATACTTCTGCCAAATTTGAATTTATATAAACTAATGAACTTGCTTTCTAGGATGCAACAAGGTTTATCTGCTTTGAAGCAGAATAATTTTTTCTAGGTTCTTTTGGGAGGGATAAATATAGCTTAAAAGCTTGCTGTCACAATAATAAACTCGGAACAGAAAATTCTTATATGGTATATCTTTCAGTCTTATACCTTTAATTTTCCCATTCACAGTGGTGGTTAGGATGACATGACATACAAAAGGGGCAGAGCTTTGATCATGTCATTCCAACCACTACTGTGAGCTTTTTGAGCTCATCCTCTATAAGTACTCTTGAGGAGGTGTCTTTTAACTGCTTCGGTATGTATGTACATATGTATTGTCTATGGCCATCTGACTTGCAAAGAGACTTTGCATAACTTGCAGCTGGAAGCATAAAAACTTAGGACAATAATTGCATACTCCATTCACAATCTGTCCATTGGACATTAAACTTGTAGTCCCCTCCAGTACCTAGAGGAAGAAAGTTTTTCTTAGGTTAGGAGATTAGGGCTTTCTGAATTTCAGGAAAAATATAGTTCCATAGAGCAAATGCTCCAACAGAGAAACATGTCATCTGGGTGTCACTAGGTAACACTGTTTTGTAGAAGGGACCTAAAGCATTCCAATTCTCCAAATCTTATGGGATGAACAGAACTGGTCCAGCAAATAACCTATCCCTATGACATGCTCATTGAAGTGCCTTATAACTATCTGTGTCATCATATTCTGAACTCATTGCAGCTTCCAGGTGGTTTTCAATGGCAGCACCATGTAGAAAGTGCTGCAGAAGTCTAAAAACAAAGTGATTTAAGTGGAGTGAGCATGAACACAACCTTTCCATCCACAAACAGGTGGAATTAATGCACAGAATGGATCTTGGCCTTAGCTCCTTGTTTACAAATCTCTAACCAGGGGAGGGAAAACTTTTAAAATTAGTTTTTCCTTCTCCCTTCTGGGACATTCAGTAGGCTCCAGGTATGAACAGAATAGAAGAATTTTACTACATGCAAAATATGCACTCAGTATCACAAGCTATTGAACTCATTGAGATGAAATGTTTTTATGTCATTCAGAGAGTTTTATGAAAATCTAGCAGACTGCTTTGTCTCCTTAAAGTACAGTTCATTTAGGAAGTGCAGAAGACTCTTAGCTTGATAACGCTGTCTTCCCTTGCAGCTGCTATTTCTCCAAAAGCCGGTTTTCTGGCTGCTTGAACCTACCTACTTGGACTTTCTCCTGTCTGAGAAAGTTCTTTCAGTCTCAAGTATCGCTTAGCAAATTCACTGGGTGATTTCCTTAGTGATGAAATTGCAAGCTTCTTTATCCATGTTGGCTGAGCTGATAATTCTTGAATCTCAAGGTTAGGCTTTCCCAATTGGGCCCTCTCTCATTATTATTTGCCAGGAGCAAAATGCCAGCTGGGCAAAATGCTCAGAGGGAAAATCTGAGTGCTTTCTTCCTCTTACATCTTTCTTATTCACAAGTAGGGTTCTGTCTCACATTTTGTTTTCCTCCTTATGCTGGTTCTTTCCAAAGCTTTTGCTTTTTGATTTTCTCCTAATTTTCCTTGCTCTTGCTCCCAAGCTAAAGGTCTGTTCTTCTTTCTTCCTATGTATGTTCCTCACAATTCCACAGATTTTTATTCTTTCCCACAGTCATTCTAAGTCTTCTTTTCTTGTCTTTTACTCTTTGGGATAGACTCCTTCCCTTCCGAAGATCCCAGTTTTGCTTTTCCTGCTTGACTCCAAACTGTCTAAAATCCATCTCTTGATTGTTGCCTCCATTCACTTTACCATCTTTAAGATCTATTTCTTCTTATTCCAATTTCATCCAGTTAGAGAACTGGAGAACCAGTCCCTTAGCATCTAATATAATTTCTTTATTGCGTTCCTGAAAGTCTGTATCATATTTAATTTTTTCTCAAACTTTCCTTCAACTACCTGATCATGCATAGCTAGATAGAAAATGCTAAGCAGTATTTCATATTCTATTCCATTAAAGGTGTTTAAGAACATGAGGCTATAAATGTAGCTCCTATTTGCAACACATCTTTCCTGCTATAGTGAAACTAGAATTGGAATTTAATCTGAATCACTACCCTACTGATTTTGTTTTTTCTTTCTCTTTTCACTTTGTTACCAGCTCTCAATTCTCTGACTCATTTATCTTTCTTTATAAGAAAGTGTTGTTGTTCAGTCACCCAGTCATGTCTGACTCTTTGTGATCTCATGGACTGCAACAAGCCAGGCCTCCCTGTCCTGCAGCCTCCTGGAGTCTACCCAAATCCACTCCCATCACATCTACAATGCTACCTAATCATTTCATTCTTTGCTGTCCCCTTCTCCTTTTGTCTGAAATCTTTCCCAGAATCATGGTCTTTTCTAATGAGTCCTCTCTTTGCATTAGGTGGCCAAAGTATTTGAGCCTCAGCTAAAGTACCTGTCCTTCCAATGAGCAGTCAGGCTTGATCTCCATTAGGATTGACTGGCTTGATCTCCTTGCCATCCAAGGGACCCTTAAGAATCTTCTCCAGCACCACAGTTCAAAGGCATCCATTTTTTGATGCTCAGTCTTCCTTATGGTCCAACTCTCACAGCCATACTGGGAAAACCATAGCCTTGACTATCAGATCTTTGTTGTCAAGGTGATATCTCTGTTTTTTCATATACTGTCTTGGTTTGCCATACCTTTCCTCCCAAGGAGAAAGTTGTTTTTTTTTTTAAGTTCATGGCTTCAGTCACCATCTGCAGTGATCTTGGAGCCCAAGAAGAGAAAATCTATCACTGCTTCTGTTTCTTCTCTTTTTATTTGCCAGGAACTGATGGGACCAGTTGCCACATTCTTCAATTTTTAATGTTGAATTTCAAGCCAGCTTTTGCACTATCCTCCTTCACCCTCATCAAGAGGCTCTTTAGTTCCTCTTCACTTTCTGCCATTAGAGTGGTATCATCTACATATCTGAGGTT
>JANHZU010000816.1:213552-234736 GCA_032468055.1 Acrochordus granulatus
TCCAGTATGGTTGAACCTCTGGCAGAGCTCTCCTCTTCTTCAGAGCACACAAGCCCCCCAACCACAGCAAGGTGGTGGCTCACTGGGGGGCCTGACTCAGTTCCTGGAAGCTGTTCAGGGCTGGATAGGGAACAACAGACTTCGGTTGAACCCCAGAAAGACAGAGTGGGTTTGGGTGGCAGGGGGTCCGGGTCCTAGGACATTTCCATCCTTATTTCTTGATGGGGTTGCACTACCCCGGGGAGACCCAGTTCATAACTTGGGGCTTCTCCTGGATTCGTGACTCCTACTTGAAGAGCAGGTAGTGAGTAGTGAGCGCGGCCAGGAGAGCCTTTGCACAGCTTCGTGTTGTGCGCCAGTTATGCCCTTTCCTGGACCAGGGGTCCCTGCACTCGGTCACTTATGCCCTCGTCATCTCAATCCTGAACTACTGTAATGTGCTCTACATGGGGCTTCCCTTGAATAGTATCCAGAGATTGTAGCTGGTGCAGAGTGCAGCTGCGTGGATGATTTTGGGGGCCTATAGATTGGCCCACATAACACCTTTGTTCTGCAAGCTGCACTGGTTACTGGTTTGCTTCCGAGTACAATTCAAGGTGTTAACATTGACCTTTAAAGCCCTTCATGGCATGGGGCCAGGCTACCTGAGGAACAATGGGGAGTTCCCGGCCCACCAGAATCAGCAGAGGAGTGCTTCTCCGGGAACCGGAGCCAAGGAATTTTGGCTGGCGGGGTCTAGGAGAAGAGCCTTCTCTGTTGTGGCTCCTGCCCCGTGGAACATCTTGCCCTTTGAGCTGAGGGCTGCCCCTTCCCTGATGGCCTTCCGGAAGGGCCTTAAGACCTGGCTCTGCGAGATGGCCTGGGGCTCTAGGGGGGCTCATCATCGTGGAGGTGGCTGGTTGATCACTAGCCATCCTCACCCCCCTTTTATATATGAAATATTTTTAGCCCACCTTTCTAGTCTGCTGGGTTTTTTATTTTTATTTTAATATTTTTTTTTTTTAAATGTTTTTAATTAATGCTTTTAGAATTGTTTTTGTTAGCCGTCAAGAGTCTCTGGATTTTGGCGGCATATAATCTCTCTCTCTCTCTCTCTGCTGGGAAATGTTGAGAAAACCAACATCTACTGGAGCTTTCCTTTTTATTACTTCCTCTTCATCCTTGCCCCATAATGCTCTTTGTACACAATTCTGGAATAGTTCTCCAATTTAAAAAATGTTTTCTGGAACATGAAGAACTGCAGGGAGAGAAATGATCTAACTTTTCTCTCTGCTCACATTATGCCAGTGGAATATCTCATGATTCTGTTACGTGCAGCTGTGGATCAGCCCCTTTATTTATGTTGGATTGATTTTATCAAATCCTTTGAGGGATGATGTAAATACCAGCTGGGAAAAAAACAGGATCTGTCTTTCAGAACTCATCTAAATCCATACACGTATCCATGTGCTCATCTAACAATTTAATTTTGAGGATCATTGTAGAAGAGTTGTTAGCATAAAACAAGGGTTAATGTAGGATTGTTGCAGGAACAAATATTGATCAGTCATGAAACTCACTGTGTAACCATATTTAATTTTCTACTATATACTATGTTTTGTTAAAAAGGCCACATAACAGATGGACTCGCACATCATGCTAGACTAAGTCAAACACCGTAATCTGTGATCTCTGACATTGTTCTTGTGCTCATTAGAAGACCAATAGTCTGTAAATTACAGGAAAGTCCAGAACTACATAAACCAAAACGAGCATAACCAAAATAGCTCCAATTAGAAAATAGACTTACCCTTCCCGATTAAATTGCTTTTGTATTGCTTCATCCTTTGTTGTGGAATGTACTCCTAACAATTATCAGGGATTACAGACATTACTTTTGAACAGGTTATGTTCTGAGATGCTGTTTCCAAATCCATTTTATTCATAAATGCAAGTAGAAAAATAAGATACCACCTAAACTGGTGGGAAGGGTAGCATGTTCCATGCGCCTTGGTGTATAGTCATGCCAGCCACATGATCAGGGAAGCATCTTCAAATAATGCTGGCTCTTTGGCTATGAATCTGAGATGAGCACTGTCCCCCAGAATTGGCCATGACTGGCAGGGGAAACTTTTACTTTTTTTTTGTTTGTATCAGTGAATTTTCATAACTTAAAAGTTTATAACTAATGTCTGTAGTTTTAGTAGAGGTCTTCAAAGAACCAGTTTGGCTGTTAATAATTTTTATTAATTCAGAACAATATGAGTTTTTTTAATTAATCTGTTAATGGATTTAACCTAAGTTTTAATGTAAACTGTCCTGAACTGTTTAGGAAGAGCAGTATAAAAAGAAATTTCTGGTTTGGTGCAAAAACAAAGCAGGACAGGTACAGACTCCAATGAATTGTCAGGACTGCAGAAAGAATAATTGCAGCTATTCTGTTCTCCATGGAGGACCCGTATATTGCACGGGTCAGTGAAGGGCGGAGAAAATATCTGCAGACCCCTCACATCCTGGACATAAATTGTTTGAATCTCTTCCCTCTGGACAGTGCGATAGAATATTGCACACCGAAACAACCAGACATAGGGATAATTTTTCCCCATGCCATCATTCAGCCGAATTCTTAACTCATGCTATATGATAGAACACAGTGATTACTGCAGTGCAAGAATTCTCAATTAATCCAGAAGTTCTGTCTAATATCTACACATACTTATCAATAGATTGTGGTTCCAATTCTATACTTTCCTATATTTCCTTCCTACTGGCTGCACATTTTACTGTTGAATAAATAATTTTGTTTCATGTTATTTTGTTTACTGTTGTCTTGCAATTACACTGAGAACTAAAGTGCCAGAGTCAAATTCCTTGTATGTGTAATCATGCTTGGCCAATAAAGTAGCTGAATCTAAAATTAAGGTTCTCTATTGTTTAAATCAGTGATTTCCAGTTGTGGCTAAATCACAGATCCCAACAGGTCCAGCCAGCCTTACCAAAGGTGAAAAATGCTTATAGCTGTTGTTCAGCTAAGAAGCAGAGTCACAGTTTATTTTTCTTTGTGTATAAGTAACCCGATTTAGCAAGAATAATTTGCTAATCATTTTGAGAGGAAATAAAGGAGAAATTCATCCAGGTTACAATTCAATCCCAATATTTACTTCTTGATTTTTAGAACATTTTGATTTTTATTAAATTATTTTATCTGAGAGATAATGGAGCAATTCTTGTTCAATAGGGTTTATAACTGGCATCCTTTCTTAGTATCAAGAGGTCTGAAAACCTTCTGAATAATGGAGGAACTGGAGAGTGTAAAGGATGGTTTTTCTTTTTAAAAAAAATACATTATGCTTTAAATATTGTTTTTAATGAATGGACACATTGTATGTCAGAGCAGTTTGTCCTTCACATTTGATGCGTAATGTCTAACTATATGGCTTCAGAAGAGAGTCTTAATGGTATGTCTGCCTCTTATGGTCTCCTTAACTGAGTGCTCTGATCTATTTCCTTTTTCCAATCCCATTCCTTATAAAAAGGGAACGTATAAAGTACCATTTCTATTTTGCACCTGTTATGCTTCTCATATTGAGTATTATATTTTTAGAGAAACGTTTAGGAGACTATTGCACATAAATTTGGCAATTTTATCAAATGCTTAAAGATGCCTCTTTGTAATGAAATAGTTGACTCTTAGCATCTAACTTCTGTTTGTTGCCATGGATGCTTCTGTGGATGACCAGGTTTAATAGGTAATTTCGACACCACCAGTCCTAAATTCATTTCACCAGTGCTCATAGTATCTGCATTTATTTCCCCATATTTCTGTATTGAATCTACATTTTTTAAATGCTCAAAATATGCTGTTGCCATTTTCCATCTTAAATTGGGTTCATGTCTCATTGTTAAGCTATAATACAATTTCTTGAAAATTATGTAATTTGTGATGTCATAACAGATACCTAGCCAGTTATAGTTTAGGCAACAAACTATGGCTTAGCACATGAGTGGCCAACTTCTTTTGACTTGAATCAGAGTATACTGCAGCTAGATGTAATGGTAAGTGGCAATGACCTTGGGAGACAAGGCAATGGGAGGCAACCAAGGGAACAGTCAGATAAAAGGCAACTTAGTCCATAGTAGGAATGTGGGCTGGGCAAGAGAGAAGTACTTGCAAGACTGATGTCAGCCATTGAGGCAGACCAGAGAGAAAATACAACCAAATGAGTTAACTGAACATAGAGTTACTTTCTCTCCCCATTTCCTTTACAGCCCCCAAATTAGGGAGGGTCTCTTTTGAGCTTCTTGTCCCATCCACATTCTGCTGCAGTTTGAGCTGCCTTTTATGTGACTGTTCCCTTGTTTGCATCTCATGGCCCTGAGTCCCAAGAACATTTCCACATCCTTGCCCAGGGCCCATTTCAGAAGGAGGAGGGAAATCAGAAATTTTAATAAGTCAAATACGTGCTTTAAGCAGTGGTTTGACTTGCACTCATTTTGTGACTTAAACTCTTCCAACTCACCAAAAAAAAGGACAAATTTACCCCAAATTTGCTGGCAAAATATATATCCCTTCTAAGCTTAATATGATATACGAACCTATTCTAATAATAATATTACCTGGTAATTTTTACTAGGTGTTTAGATGTCTTATTAAGGCTGGTCCCTTAAGAGAAACTCTTAGCACCTCAGGAAGTTAAGTCCCAGGATTCATTGAGACAGATGCCTGCTGAGGAATCTGAGCACAACAAGGTTAGATCTGGGAACTGCTATTCCACTTTCCATTTATGACAACGTCCTCTAGACTGCATTGTTGTGTGACAGGAGTGTAATGGTATATGGAAATGACCTTGGGAGCCAGGAGGATGAGCCACAAAGTAGATAACCATTATCCATGAGTCTACAGTCTACAGAAACAAGAGGGATGTAGGAAGCATTTCAGAAGACTCTCCCTAGTTTTCTGGAAAGTAAATGTAAAGGAGGGGAGAAATGCTTTCAGATTTGCAAGATTCTGTTACTGTAACATTACACTAAATGTAATGTTAGTACTTATGGTTTGTGCTTTGCTTCTGAACTGCCTTGAACAGGTAGGAGTAGGCAACAAAGCACTTTCCAAAATAAGTTGGACTGCATTTCCTGTCAGTCCCAACCAAGGGCTATGTTAGGGTATAGATAAGAATTTTAGGACGTTGTGAGAAATGTAGATCCACCAGTGCTTGGTGGAGCAACTGTGTATTAGCACAGTTTAATTTGTGGGTTAAACTATGGAATGAAGGCTGCTTGAATTGGGCCAGGTATGGGGGCTATCTATTCACCTTCTACAGTTGAATGCAGATGAAAGAATCCACCCCTATGCAATCAGGGCAGAGCAGGACCAATAACAGTGGTCTTAAAGGGTTGGGTCAGGATATTTTTTTATACCCCCCTTTATTCCTCTGATGATGGATCCAAGTAAAGTTTCAAAAGCTAAAGAAAATAAATCCAGGGTCCCAGTGTTTGATTCATTTTTTCTACTTTTAACAATCTTCCTGGGATATGGATTTTTGGATATATTTGAAATAAATACATTTTTCAAAATCTCAGTTGGAAACATTGCTGAGTAAGGAATTTCTTATATATAAGTGACTGGAAAAAACTGTTTTTACACAGAGGGAGATTTCCTTAATTCATATATAAGAAAATGTAAAAATTAGGAGCAGGAAATGCGGCATTAGCTTAAAAATAGTACTACCCAAGCAGTGTGAAAACACTATTCTGTCCTGAAAACTTTCTGGAGGTTGGGCACAGGTATTTCTGTGTTTCTGGACTACCCACCAGAAAATTGTGTTTTTAAAATATTAAAATAACTTGGAAAGAAATTCTATCCACCAAAGGTCACACTTTGGGTAAAAAACAACTTTTCAACCTCTGAATGTTTTTTTTTAGCTCAGCAAATGGGATTTGATTTGCAAATAGGTATGATATTCCTCTCATGAAAACTGAGAGGATAAGGTTAAGACTTAAGACAGGTGATAAGAACTGGCCACACCATTTATTTATTAAACTTAAATGCCACCCATCTCACTCTAAAAAATTGCATGAAATAATAGAAGGAAAAACAGGTCTTATTGCAGCTTTTTGTACCACTGCTTGCACAACTGGTAACTCGGTGTGACTGTGGCTCATCAATATTCACAGAAGTGTGTTACTGCAAACATTTTAAACAGGCTTCTTTATTGAACACTTTAGCTTTGCATGCATTTGTTAATATTGGCAGCATATATATTTTGCCTGTGTTTTTGTTAGTGCCTAGTTTAAAAATAACGCAAAAACCATGTCTGGCACTATTTCAGAAGATGAATTCTATCTCATACAGGAGAAAAGAACACATGTGTGGGTTGACCTGCAAGGATATCACCATGCAATCTTTGGGGCATTTCGTTCTCTGAAAGCCATTGACTGAAATATGCTCCCTACCACTTCTAAACTATAAGAAACAAAAAAAGTTTAGCTTCTAACTGTCTTGTATATTTGGGCAGAATAGTTGAGTGTTTTTACAGCTTAGAACTAACATGGCCCTGGACAGTATCAAGAACGTTCCTGAATCTAGTGGGGCCCTGGGAGGCCCTTGTCTTCTAGCTTGCTGATGACAAGGACCAGTTCTGTTTTCATGTAACTTCATACAGAAATCTAAACAGATTAGGTGAGGCAAAGACACTAGAATACTGCGGGGGTGAGGAATAAATGTATATGACAGTATGCAACAATTACTTATTTCTCAAACCATTATGCTTGAACACCTGCAGAGTTATTTTTAAAAATGTTTCATTCCACACAATGCAAAGCATGGAAGGGATTAAATATAAAGAGAACCTTTTGCTCTCATCTGCTAAGGAATTATATCAATGGCTCTTTTCAATGCCTTTTCTCTGAAACATATACAAGTTGTGAACTGGGAAGAAGAGGCATCATAGGACCAAATGGTGCCACTACCAGGAGCAGGTGCTACAATATTGCTGTCAATGAACTGAACCTTAGATCTTAATTAGCTTTCCAAATATAAGAAGGAGTTTATATCAACACTGTTAAATACAGTGCTAATTTAGAAATAGCTCTGGGGGAAAAAAACAGGCAGCAAACTAAGCAGTATCCCCAACATGGAACGGATTTGAATCTGAGAAGGGGATTATTATCTATAAATTTCATCTCACAGTTTTATCTTTGTTTATATCTTCAAAAGAAATTATTCAGATCATCCACAAAGCAATCATTGGCAGGCATATTTTCAGAGGGGAAATTATTCTCTTTGAAAGGATAGTGATCTATTCTCCCCACTTTTATCCTATTAGTTTGTTCTCAAAGGTTTGGTTATATATGGCTGTACTCTGATACAGTACATAGTTTCTCTCCTGAACAGTTAATGTATATGCATGCAGTTTGGGGAGGTGGTTGTCCCATTCAAAAGTCTGAGCAAATAAAACATGCTCGACACAGAGAGGTTCCTCCTATTCTCTTCTATGGTTCAGAGCCCTCCATTACTTAAACTGTCTCAAATTCCACTCTTCTTGAGCAAATTGATGATTTTGCAACTTGCCTAGTATTGCTCTTGTCATTTCTTTGTAGTTGAGATTGGCAGAAGATCTTAAATACAAAACATTGGGTGAGTTACAAATACATACTGTAATAAAAGTTATAGTTTTTCTGCTCCAAGAATCACCCATTTCCTTGCCACAAATTCATACTGCTTCCAAACACCATGTCCCAGTGAGCAATTTTGTAAAAATTAGGAACATGGACATGAAAGATTTAGTGGATCCAGAAGACCTCAGTAAAAGCCCACTGTAGTGGCAAAATTGTGAAGTCAGATTCTTAGAGAGCCATTTCTTTGATCATTTCATCTTGCTGAACTCTTTCATATATCTAGAGAATTTCTGAAACAGCAAGTGCTTTTCTCTTCACCCTCACTTTCCGATCTCAGTTCAGCATGATGTAATCTGCTCTGTGAAAAGAAGCAAGATAAATAGAGCAAGTTATTTTTCACATGGAATGTAAGATGATTTGGGCATTGCAAGTTCTGTGTCAATGTCTTTGTGGGAATCTATTTGCCACTACCTATGGTAGATTTGTAGAATCACAGACCTTTAAAATTACAAAGGCTTGACATTGTCTGATTATTTCCTTTCAAAGAAAAACTCTGCTGAAGTAAGTGAAGCTCTCCTGGATCCTACAACTGTCCAAACAACTGGGGGGAAAGTGTTTTGAATTCAGGTAGTTCAAAAACTTAATGCAGTGCATGGGCTAGAAAAATTATTACTGTAAACTGTTCGGGAATGGGCTGTTAAGTAATTTGTAATTTACACTGACCCATGTATTTCATTGTAGAAGGGTTAAGGAAAAAAGATCTTTCAGATATACAATACTTAAGAATCAATATAAATATTTAACATTAATATTATCCTTTTTAGGGTAAAAGGTATTTAATATAAATATTTAAAAGCAAGTTGCATGCAGTTTTTAAGAAAAGTTGCATGCATCCTCAAGACCAATATGTATAGAAAAGGGTAGATCCAAAAGTTATCCTGGGGCTTTATTTGCCAGCTAATAGGATTTTGTGCCTCATTTCCACAAATCATGTTACCTTAAATCACACTTTCTTAGCATGGTGCCTACAGAAATGTTTTGGACTAGAGATCTCACTGTTTCCAATCACCACGGCTATGACTCTGCTATTTGGAAATGGAGGGAAAGCCAGTCCCTCAACACTTGGAAGCACCAATTTGAGAAAAGTTTACGTTGATCTTCCTGCAGCAGTTCATATCCAATAATTAGTATGAATTTCAATTGAAGATGGCAAGAGAAAACAGCATCAAATAGAGACACTACCAGAACTGGGTTAAAAAAAATAATGGATGGCAGCAAAGCGATATACTGTACAATTTTGAAAACTCTGCTCTCTGCTGCCATCTATGGGTTGTTCCAACACCTCCATACAGTAATTATTTTCCTTTACACTACAGTGTGTCTTTGGAAGAGGAGGAGAAACAGCAACAGCCACACAAGCATTTTGGGTTCAGATATTATGTTAATCCCATTATTTGTTTAACCACAGTTTACCAGCAGATTAAGCCATAAACATGGTTAAGCATGTTTACGGATCCCAATGGGTGAGTACTGATAAGTTACGTTACAACCAACCTACTTTACTTTAATATATTTTTTTTTAAGATCGCGGACAGGAGTGGATGTGGAGCGAGGAGCTCCTGCTAGCTTCCTGAATAAATGTGTGGGGACCTTTTCTCCCCCTTGTTTTTACACCTGAGAACAGTGGCGCAGCCTCGGGAGGCCTCTGGAATGTCGAGGGCGGTGGCACCGCGGCAGCAGCGTCAAAGCTCTTTGTTTGCCAGGAACAGCAGCGCAGCGCTATTGGAGGCCTTGGAAGCAGCGGCGCAGTGACAGTGATGGCAGAACCATTTGGTGGCCGGGATCAGCTGTCTGGCAGCTGAGGCCTCCTGGTGAGGCCTGGAACAGCGGCGTGTGCCAGCAGTGGCGACAGAGGCTGGGAATTTAGTTGGCTGATGGCTGAGACCTCTGGGAGACCAGGAACAGCAATGTGGCAACAGTGACGATAGCTGTGGCAGCAACGGCAACAGAGTCCGGAAACCAACTATCTGGTGGCCGAGGCCTCCAGAAGTGGCCAGGAGCAGCGGTCTGGTGGCAACAACAGGGTTACTGTTACTGAGGAGATATTGGTTGACCACATCAGGGAGAACTGTAGATCCATGTGGCTCCAGGGTGAGAGCTGGGGCCAGCCTGTGTGTGTGTGTTTATGGGTGGAGCCCTTCACCCAAGGTGAGAGCTGGGTAAAGGGCTGTGAGTTTGCCCCCCTCTAGCTAGCTGTGAGAGGGCTTGGTGTGGAGGAGTGGGCATTGTCTGTGGGGAGGGGAGGAGGCAAGAGCCCTATAGGGCACTAAGAGCATACGCTTTAGCGCTGGAGGCTCCTGTTCTTCATCCTGTCCTCAAGGTTGGTTGGATGTATAATTGTGTGTAGTTGTTGGGGGATGGCAGAACCTATGGCTTGGAGAGGGGAGATGTTGAGATGGGATGGGGAACATCACCCAGGAGTTTTTTTGGGGGATATCATATTCAGGTGGTAGCAGGAATGGGGTCATACGGGAGGTAGAGGGCAAACTATTGCAGGGAAAGATGCCCCTGATGTTTAGTATCAGTCATGTGTTCTGGCCCTTTGTGTCTTTGAGGTCTAGCTGCTGCTGGTGAACACCAGATCAGTCAATAATAAAGCTCCCCTGATTTGTGACATCATTGAGGAGGAGCAGGCTGACCTGGTGTGTATTACTGAAACCTGGCTGGTTCCTGAGGTGGGTTACCTTCTCAGAGATATGTCCAGCCGGGCTCAAGTTTTGGCACCAGCCAAGACCCCAGGACAGGCAAGGTGAGTTGGCAGTGGTCATCTGAGAATCTCCAGGGGCCTTGCCCCACAAGTGTCTGGTTGTGAGACCCTGTTCTTGAAGCTCGGCTCATGGAATCATTTGGGATTGTTGCTACTTTACTAGTGTCCCTGCTGCATAACATCTTCCCTGCCTGAGTTGGTCAAGGTAATGGTGGACTTCCCCAGGCTGATGGTTCTGGGGGATTTCAATTTGCCATCCCTGGGTTTGTCCTCAGGATTAGCTCAGGAGTTCTTGGCCTCCATGACAGTTATGGGCCTATCCCAGATTATTTTGGGCCCTACTCAAGACAGTGGCCACACTCCAGATATGATTTTCTTGTTGGAGCAATGGCAATGTGACCTAGTGGGGGAACTTTCAATGTCCCCCTTGTCATGGTCAGATTGTGCCCTGGTGCTTTGAGATTCTCTTATGCCATCCACCTCTGCAGGGAGGTTGGACCTATTTGTATGGTCCACCTCAGAGACTGATGGACCCAGATGGGTTTCAGAGGGATCTGGGGAATGTCCTGGGGGTATTGCTGCATGGTCCTACCAAAGCTCTGGTTATGTTCTGGAATGAAAGGGCAGCCAAGGCTTTGGATAGGATTGCACCTGTGTGACCTCTCTCTATCTATTGTACCTGATACACCCTATGGTTCACAGAAGAGTTATGGATGCTGAAGAGGACAAAGAGACTCCTGGAGTGCCATTGGCAGAAGACAAGGGAAAAATCCAACCAAACATGAGGTAGAGCCACTATCAAGGCCTACCTTCTCCGGATAAAGGTAGCAAAACATAATGATTTCTCCACCTTTATCACATCTGCTGAGTGTCACCTTTCAGCCCTGTTTTGAATCACCTGATCCCTTCTTGGAAGGGGACATTTGGGAAATCTTCTATAGGGCCATGCAGAGGAATTTGCTGAATATTGATGGATAAAGTCACTCATATTCAGTCCCAGTTGGAAGCCATGCATGACACATGTCCACTTAAAATACTTAGGTCCACTTAAGATACCTAGGGAGGAGTCTTGCCCTGTTATTTAGGAACAATTTGATCCTGTTGCCCCAATGAAGTGGACAGGGTCCTACATTCTGTCAGTGTGACCACTTGTCAATTAGATCCATGTCCTTCCTGGTTAGTGAAAGCCATCAGAATGGTGACCAACAGGAGGATCCACACAGTGATAAATGCTTCACTGCAAGTTGAGATATTTCCAAGACCCTTTAAGGAGGCCTTGATTCATCCCCTGTTAAAAAAAAAAACTTTTGTTGGACTCCACCTGTCCAGACAATTATCATCCAGTCCAGTAGATTATCTAGACCCTTTTCAGTCTGGGTTCAGGCCCGGTTATGAAATGGAGAGAGCATTGGTTGCACTTTTTGATGATCTCTGTGAGAGCAGAATGGGGGTAGTGCATCCATCCCAGTCCTCCTTGACCTCTCAGTGGCCTTTGATATCATTGACCATGGTATCCTTTTGGGTCAGCTGTGGAGCATGGGCTGGGGAGTACAGTTGTGCACTAGTTTGTCTCCTTTCTTCAAGGCCAATCCCAATCAATATAAATAGGGAGAGAGAGGTCCAGTCCATGGCTGCTACTTTGTGGTGTGCCGCAGGGCTCTCCTTTTTAACTTTATATGAAACTACTGGATGAGATCATCCATCACCAGAGAATGATGTACCATCAGTATGCTGATGATACTCAGATTTACATCTCCATCCCTGGTGATTCAAGTGTTGCTGTCTCAGCCTGACTCAGTGTCCAGAGGCTGTATGGGTCTGGACGGGGAACAGCAGGCTTTGATTGAACCCTGGCAAGACTGAGTTACTTTAAGTGTCCAGAGGTTCTGGTTCTGGGACATTAACATCTCTAATTCTGGATGGGGTTGCACTTGCCCCAAAAGACCCTGTGTGCAATCTGGGGGTTCTCCTCAACTTGCGACTCCTGCTTGAAGAATCGATGGCTGTCGCAGCTAGGAAGGCCTTTGTGCAACTTCATGTTGTGTGCCAGTTGTGCCCTTTCTTGGACTAGGAGTCCCTACACTCAGTCACTCATTCCCTTTGCTGGACTACTGCAAAGCACTCTACATAGGGCTACCCTTGAAAAGCATCTGGAGGCTGCAGCTGGTGCAGAAAGCAGAAGCACAGATGATTTTAAGGGCCCATAAAATGGCCCATGTAACACTTTTATTCTGTGAGTGCATCGACTCCCAGTTTGCTTCTGGGTGTTGGTTTTGACCTTTAAAGCCCTTCATGGCTTGGGACCAAGTTATCTGAGGAAGTGTCTCACCCTAACGGGGATGATCCACTCCACCAGATCCAGTGGAAGAGACCTCCTTCGGATCCTGTCAGCCAAGGATTTTCAGCTGGTGGGTCAAGAAGAAGAGCCTTTTCCGCTGTGGCTCCTGCCTTGTGGAATATCATGCCTCCAGAGGTGAGGACTGTGCCCACCCTTGCAGTCTTTTGGAAAGGCCTTACAACCTGGCTCTGCCAGCTGGCTTGGGGCCCCAGTGGGGGTACATCATCTTGCAGGTGGCTGGTGGGGGACTATTAATCTCCTTCCCCCATATTTAGTCCCTCCTCTCTATGTCCTCCTGGTTTTTGTTTTTACTAATTCTTAATGGTTTTGATTTTATTTAGATTCTTCTTTTATGTTTTATTGTAAGCTGCCAAGAGTCATTTTTGAGTTTGGTGGCATATAAATTTGATGAATTACTGAGCCAGGTCTCAGTAATGCATGCCAGGTAAATATTTCTAATGCAAAAAAAAAAAAAAGTTTGATTTTTAAATCAGTGATCTTAGTAATATGAATTGTTCCATTTCAGAAATGTTACAGATTTTTAACCTTGACATCACTTCAGTTGGGATATTACTCATGAAAATTGTCCAATGCAATTCAACCTAGATAAGTAGGTCCAAATATGTATTCGACAGTGTTTCCCTCCTAATCTGAAATCCCTTAATTCAAAATTGAATCATAAGAAAATATTTGGATGAATAAAAGACTTGCATAAATTATTTTAAAAATTTTTGGGAGTGGGATATACTGAGTGGGATATACTGAGTATGTTATAATAGGAACTGGCATCGCAATTAAATCATCTTTGAAATGACAAAACTTATACAGAATCAGATTGGAAGAGACTATATCAATTTGTGCTTAATTCTGTGAATTTTACAGAAGTCACTAAAGGTGCTAATTAACTCTCTGGATGCAAACTGTTTTGTCAGTTGGTCCGGGTTTCTTTTGTGTAGAAAAAGGACAGGGACTTAGCATAATATTTTCTTATGAATTTTGATTTGACCTAATGAATTCCTTAGGCATGAGGTTCTGGTTGGAGAATAAATATTTTATAATAGTTTTACTGTTTTTTATTTATGTGTTCGTAGATCTGTTTTCTTTATTTGACAGTCTGTTTTATGTCGCTACTTCTAGAAACAAAAGAAAAGAAAAACATCCAGGAGAAATCACTGTTATTGAACAGGACCATTCATTAACCAAGCTCAGCTAGAATAATTTATTGGACCAGTACAAGGTTTGATAATTAGTGTGACCTTTTCCATTTTCTGGGTGAGTGAATCAATTAGATTTCATCTCCATCCCCTAATTGTCCACATAAGAGCCAACACTGCATGATGTCCATCTAGCCTACGATTAGCTTCACCAATTTTCCAATGTATTTTTGACAAATTTCCTTGCCAGGAGTATATAGTACATGCAGCTAACTATGTGTTCTACCAATGAACTGGTCACCTTCCTTCTTTTATGATGATCCTCTTCTGTTTTTTTATGTGGGATTTTCAGGAATCCAGTACTGTTACAGAAACTCTTTAAAAACACACTGAGGCAGTGGTAAGCATGGTTGTAGGGTATTGGTTCCATGCTGATATTTGTGTTCCCTTATTGATCAACTGGAAAAAGCATTAGTCAGATCATGGGTAGTACTGAATGAGGATTGCATGGGGAACAGTGAGGACACATGATGGCATGGCAAATATGTTTCTGAGAGGTTTAGGGGGAATAAAACTATGAGGAATTATTCAAGGTCAGAAAAAGTTATCCCGATGCTTTTTGTCTTTTCCACCAAGCTATTTTTCTCTTTAATCTTCTCCATCCTGTCTCCTTTGACTTTTTCGGGAATGTTTCATTATGATAAATATCAAACTCATATCCCAGACTCATATTTTTGTGAAGGCAGCTAGCCATATCTTCCATGCCTCCAACTCTTCAATTTATTATCCTGCCTATCAATTCCTGCTATCTTATCTGATACAGCTAGCTATTTATGGTGCATTATGTTTCTGCAAAGTCAGCACACTTCACTTTTTCACCTTTAAATATGGTGACCCTTTTTGTCATTTGCAGTCAACACTATTCCTTTCTATTTGAAGCAACTAATATTTTATAAACATTTTGCGTGCATTCTTTTGGCCTTTTTATATGTCTGATGGAAATAAATGTAATTCCATTTTGAAAGGGGTAGAGAAGATAGCCAAGATCTGTGCCTATGAATACTCTGCCTTTTCATTATGAAAATGTATTTTTATTATGCATAGCCCAATCACTGTGTATAGCTTAACCACTTCCCATGCTTCAATCTTGTCTGAAGAAAAGACTCAGAAACGTTTTAAGGGAAAATTGCGGTTGTTGTGCTTTGTTATTGTTGCTAACTTGAAGATGAATTCTCAAGTTGGAGAACAAATTCTGATAGGCAAGAATGCATCAGAATAGATCATGATTAAACTATATATAAATCAAACTATACTGTCTGATTTAATGCAAAATAACTATACATGTTTGAATAAGATGGTGAATTGTCAGTTGCAAAAATGAAATATGCAAAATGGCCATCATCATTCTGTACATCATTTCTCAATGTGAAAATTGGGAATCCACTAAATTGCTTAGTTTGCCATTTCTCTCAGGGGATATTTTCTTCTTTGCATCTACTAATATTTTTTCTTCCTGTCAAAGAAAAAAAAGAATAGTCAGCCTGGGTATAACACTCTTTATTGTTGCTGTAGGGACAAAATAAAGAAAACTGCACATGCACACACAACTTGCAGAGTGCAACATTCAGAGAAAAGTGTAAACTGGATCTATTTATCTATTTATTAATTTTTGGGAAGGCAAGAAACTAAGTTCTTTATAAGATTACATATTTGTTATTTCTATTTATATCTGACTTTTCCATTTCTAAAATACTCAAGGAGACTAACAAATAAACAAACATATAAATTACCTTAAAGAGTAGAAGGGAATTTAAATGTTTTCCAATATAGTACTTGGAGATCATTTAAAGTTAAGTAGTTTACCATTTAACTTTAAGTGTTTTCATTGTTAACGGTAATTCCAACTTAGCATCTCTGATGCTTATAGAAAGAAGACATATGTTCAAAAACCAGGGTTTACTTTAATTAATAAACTTTAAAATACTAGTAAGAAAAGTAAAAAGAAGCTTGTGTATATTTACTGCTGATCAAAAGTATACTGATATTTATAAAACATTTCTCCTTGAATACCAAGTAAGCTTGAAATTTGTTCATTTATAGATATTAATTACAAAGCAATTTAAAGGAATGTGATAACATTGAGCAGAAAAAACATTTAGCAAAAGGAACAAAGAAAAACTATGAATAAATAATTATAAATATTTTTCTAAGTCTTCAATCAAATCATTTTATCATTGCTGTGGCAATTATAATAAACCAGCTCAACCTTCCCTGGGACATACTGAAGTAACTTGGTTGTTTATTCTAGAAATTTAGTAGTACAGATGGAGAAAAAGCTAAGAAGCCAAGGAAAAATTGCTGGGATTCTATTCAGTTTACACTAAGGCTATAAAATGTGTTTATTTAGCTATATTTATTTAAGTTAATTGCAGCTTAAATGTTAAATTCACTGACTACTTGAAATTTGTGCTGTTTTCTAGGATGTTTGGGTTTGTGAAGGTTCTCACTCTGCTTCAGAGCTGAATGATGCTTGAAGAAACACACTCAACACTTTGTTCCAATAGGGATATGAGTCATGTAATAGCTTTGTTAGTATACATGGGCAAACTTTAAGGGCTATGGATCCACTTGGTTATTTTTAGAAAAGAATTGCTAAAGATTTGCTTTCAGAATAACTGCAGAGTTCAATTTCTTACTGTCAGAGGATAAGGACAGTTACACGTCACTTTTTCCAATATTCATTTTCACATTTTTTTAAGTTATTTTATCATGTTTAAGGAAAATTTGTTTTTAAACATGAACAGATTTATAATTTCACATACCAAATATCTTAAATCCAGATGTCCACTCCCAAAAATGGTTCCCTTCTAAAGTGAAGCTATTTCTAAGACACCTCTGGAAGAGAGATCCACTTGGAAGTGAGGAAGAAACTCAGGCTAGGCAACGTGTGGAAACATCAGACAAGGGGAAAATCAGAATCTGCCTTCCATGAAGGCAAATAACTGATCCTTATAATTCAGTATTATTTACCATGTTTGACAGCAGTTCTCTGTATTCTGAAATCAATGGCTTATTTAAGACAGAAAATTAGATATAACTGAAAAATACCGTTCAGGCAATTAAATCCAATGGTATTCATACTAAGGGCAGGTCTTCCAATGACATGGAAAACTGTTCAGGATTCCCTGTTTTACTCCTACTTCTGGTACTCCTCTTAACCATTTCCCATTTTGTATTTTCCAAATCATTAAATAGATGAGGATTTTAAACAGAGATATAAGAATGGTATAAACCATTAGAGTTCATTAAAGTTATCTTACAGGCAGAAAAGATGCATAAAATTAGGACATTAGTCTGTTTCATTTAAATAAATCCTTCATAGAAATTCCTACTGTAGTAGTTGAATAGCCAAAAGTGTTGATAATGAAATGGTCATTTGGAATAGATTTTGAGAAGAATCGTTAATTTTAAGCCTGCATGATTACACATTTTTAGGCAGCTGTGTGTTTGGAATGGGGTAGAATTCATTTAATTTAAAATATGATAGAACCAAATAATATATGAATAGATGTAGCAATTATAAGTTAGTTTTAGACAGATCCACTTAATTTAATACATATCTCATACTGCTGTCCTATTTAATCTGATGCTCAGAAAGGACTGAGATGGATATGCATTGAGGTGGTGATACAAAGATGTGCCACAGGAAAAACATCTTAGAAAAGGCTTCATGTCCTCCATAAGAGAAAGATATATGTCTATATAATTATAGAATCTGCTGACCTTGATTTTATAAGTTCCTACATAAAAGTGATTTTTTTTCAGAGGTAAGTTAATTGTCAGCCACGTTTCATTGGGAATGTCCTCTACATCAGTGAAAAGCTTTTAAATAACATCCTCATTAATCAATTTAGTGATGTGGCATATAAAAATAAGTGTGATTATTATTCCTTCCTCATCACCCCAAAATTCCTAAAAGTTATTGAAAAAAAGGAAATCTGCATCCTGTATTTGTACACTTGCATGTGAGAGAGAAACAGAATAATTTGCCACAACATTATTTTGAAAGTGCATCAGCTCAAATCTGTTTCACCGTTGGGTAAGAATTAGCAGAATACAAAACCATCAGGTCTGGAAACTTCTGCTTGGCAGATGCAATGCTTTTGAAAAGCAACAGATTCATTTTTGTTGTGTACTAAAATTAGATTTAAAATGTACTCAAAGGCATAACTAAAACAGATTGCCCTTTCCAGCATGCAGGCTGCAGACGTCAACAAGAGACTGCATTTGCCAGTGCTTTGTTCGGAAACCTTTGATCTGCTTATTATCCCTGTCGAGATATTAAATGGGAAAATGTCTCTCTTTCATCCAGCTGTAACTCCAGGTAATCACGTAAATTGTTTCCTTAAACTTGTTAACTGTACAACGCAGTCCCTCTTGTTAAGAAATACATCCTTTTGCTTTCAAATTCTTCTGGTGAAAATGTATTGGTTTACAGTGAAACCATCCAACTGAAAATTAAAAACAACAACAACAACTTGAGATTACCGAATCAAAAAGTAATGTTGGTAAGAATTAAAAATTAGCCTAATATGTACTGTGTTCTCTTAAAGGCCACTCTTTTATGACAATAATATCAGAAAGCATAGGTTGGATCAGTGATACCACATTTGGGAAAGATGATATGATGTTTGGGGTGACACACCATTATTCACTGATACCTAACAACAACTATTCTTCAAAGCATGTCCCACTCACATGATTTTCAGAGGCTGTGTGAAAAGGGGTTGTGCTATTACGGATCCTCCAGAGGCTCCAAAATTGTGCAAGAATGGGGCATGCTTTCACTCAGTTTTCAGAGGCTGCAGGAGCCATGGAAGAATCTTCTCCAAAGCTGCTTCAAGAACAAATGCCAAGTGTGACCCAGAACAACCTTGGGTAGGCCACTGGATTGTCAATACAAAAAGAAGACTGCCTGAAGTTGAGCAGCACGTGGCAATCCTGGGCAGTGCTGGGCCTTGGGGGCAAAGGCACTCCTTGGGCAATGGTGCAAGATGGCCTTTTTGAATGGCAAATGTGATGTTAAGGCTAAAATCAAAGCCTGGATCTCTACTTCAGACCAACCTCAGCACTATCAAGTGTGGCTGATCAGAATGCCCCAGATGGTGGAGAGATAGAAAATTGTTTCTCTCTTGTTTGGGGAAGGAATGACATACCAGCAGAGTCAAGTTAAGGATTTTCTGAATTTTTCACATATTAGGCCCAAAAGGTTTGCCATCAGTGGCTTAGATTAACAACTGTGGACTTTAGTTGTCTTTTGGAGATCTTTACATCATGCCACCAGTTGTGTCCAACTTACATAGGTATAAATAAATCCAAATATAGTGAAATTTCCCTGCAGTGATTTACTTCCAAGGATAGTAAAAGTAACATTTTCTGGATCCCTGGGAATGCTCACAACATGTGGTGTGCATGAATAGCAATACATTACTGTATATTTTTTTCACTGAACAGTACATTCAAATGCTTGATGAAAGGAGATTTTCAAACAAAAATACACTCAAGTGTTTAGTTCAGACATTATTTAGATGTAAAGTAAAATTTTCAGTCCTTGTTACACTTACCACTAATCTCACAAAGACTGCAAAACCAAAAAAAGATATTTTATTTCGGGTTTTCCTTTCCTTTTCTTTTTTTGCAAGAGCAATACTATCAAATGATTAAGACAAGAATGTGATCCATGGTTGTCCATGCATTCTGTGCCTGAAGATTATGGTAAATCAGGATATGAGATTATATCTAGACATGGGCAAAATAGCTATTAAGGTACACACAGACTTTGGTGCTTCAGTGTTCCCCCTGCACTGGCTACCTGTGTGCTTCTGAGTGAAGTTCAAGAGGTGATTATTACGTTTAAAACCACGCATGACCTGGACCATTTTACTTGTAAAATCATGTAAATCCAAGGATTTATTCCACCAGATTCAACAAAATGGCACACTCCAAGACCCCTCAATCAACCAGTACAGGTAGTCCCTGATTTACAACCATTCATTTAGTGAGTTGAAGTTACAGTGGTGCTGAAAAAAGTGATTTATGGTCTGTCACACTTATGACTTATCACAGCATCCCTGCAGTTACGTGATCAAAATTTGGACCCTTGGCAGCTGGCATGGATTTATAACAATTGCAATGACCCGGGATCATGTGATCATCATTTGTTCATCATTTGTTCATTTGTTCATCATGTGATCATCATTTCCCAGCTGATTTCCAACAAGCTGAGTCAATGAGGGAAGATAGATTTGCTTAATGACTACATGCTTAACCATGGTAATTTCCTTCATAATCACAGCAAAAAATGTCATAAAATTGAGGTGACTCACTTAATAATGATTATTTAGATAATAATGATTTAGTGAGTCACTAAACAATTTCTGTTGTTAATCTTGCTTAACAACAGAAATTCCAGTTCCAAGTCAAGGACTAATTGTTTCATCTTGTGGAACTAAGAAAGCATGCCTTACCTGTCATGGCACCTGTCCTACAGAATTGCCTCCCTTCTGAGATTTGTGTGGCCCAATCTACTGACCCTCCAGAAGTTTGCTAAAACTGAGTTTTTCCCTCAAGTATTAAGGCCAGAGTGTTAGGGGAGCCCAGTATACATATGGATTTTATGAAACTGTTTTGTGGTCCCTTAGAATTTATTTTTATTTTCCTTGTATTGTATTAGTTTAATGATTTTTTTTTATTATTTCTACATCACCCAGAGTCATGTACATTTTGTAAATCAGTCAGTCTCCTAGCCATACTTTCTCTCAACATATTCATTTCTAAAGTTTCATTTTCTTCTTGCTGCATATTTGTAGCATTCTTTGACTATTGACCATGCTTGAACTTCGATGGGATGAGTTGGGGGTGGGTTTAGATGTTCAATTTCTTCATGATTTTTCTACTTCTGCAACTGTCCCAGTAGGCCGATAACTTCTTCTAGAAATATATTAATTATACTCTTGTTCTTGATACTTACTTGCATATAATAGAAAGATTCACAACAAAATGTTGCAGTGATCTGGACCCTAATTCAGATAGGGCACTGTGTCCTTTCCAGAATTCTCAATCCTATTCTCTCCCTTCCATTCCAAGTTTTTTTCTTTTTTCTTTTGGTTATATGTGTTTTCCTCATTTAGTTGTTGGGCAATATTTTTGTCTTTAAGGCTATCTTCCTATAGATTTGAGCATCTTTTAAACATTGGAAAATGTTGTTCCTCTTGTTAGAAAAGACTGTGATGCTGGGAAGGATTAAAGGGAAGAGGAGAAGGGGACAGC
>JANHZU010000822.1:78810-96007 GCA_032468055.1 Acrochordus granulatus
AATGTTAAATTCATTTATTGTGCATGGAAGGAGTGCATCACAGAACTACATCTTTCCCCCTTCTTATCTTCCCACTTCTCTCATCTTCAAAATCACTGGTTGAATGAAATGTATTAATTCTTGCAAACAATGTTCCTACAGGTGATTTAAAAAATAAACATTTTGTTCAGATTCAGTTAATTGATTGCTGTTTTGACTCAGACTATGACTGAATCTCTTAATTCAGAATTTGGCTGAATCACAACTATTTTCCAGGACATCTAGAGCGTGTCAACCTGGGAAATGTAATGATACAACTTGGATGCAATGTCAAAAAAAAAAGAATCAGAAGAGTTAAGATGTCTTTATCAAGAGAAAACCAAACTCCTTTCTCAAGTAGAATACCATAATTGTTTATAGGCATTGGGTATAGTCTTTGATGTCATCACACGTATCATGACATCTTTGTGCAAATTGTGTAAATATTACTGTCTGTGACATCCCTGTGGCTTGTACCGTACACCTATGTAAGACAATAATCCCAAAGATATTCTTTAAAAAATATTCTGTCTCCTGCCTGTATTCTGTGAATGAAAGACACATTTAATTGTTGTTTTTTATCAATGTGATTTAAAATTAGGTAAAATCCACTTAAAAACCATAAAAAGAGATAAAAATTATATTAAAGGGAACAAGGGATAGAACCTAAACATTCAAGAGAGTCATTGTCCAAATGTATGCAGAATGGGTGGATTTTCAAAATGTAGACTTTTGACTCACAAATGGCAAAAACTAATTATTTCCATACTCCAGATTATTTGCAATTGGTGAAGTCTTTCAAGATGCAAGGTTTTATCATAACAGTGGAACCCTCTGGTGATCAGGGTTTGAACCACATTTCTGAATCTTAATTTCAAAAAGAGGATTACATGAACATCTTATACAGTATTTAGATCCCTTTTTAAAAATGCAGAATTATTGTTTCATATTTTCTTAATTATATGATAATGACTAGATTGCCACTGTTCTGAAAACACAGCAATTGCGTTAAATTTACATCAATTTAAAAAAAGTCTCCTCCATGTGAGCTCTCTGTCAGAGGCTTCAGCAAGAACCAAGAATCATTCTTAGAGCAGACACGGAGGGGCTGTCATGCACAGGATTAAGAGCTGGCTCCATTCAAACAACAGGCAGCTGGAGTAAAACTTGCTTCTGTCAGTTTGCCCTAAGAAATCTTTAGGCCTGTAAATTATTCTATCTTAATCCCTGTTCTGGCAGGAGATAAAACTAGGCCTTTTCTGTGCTGTACTTTGCATTGCCCAAGAAAGCAATTTCTCTATTATTGGACTATAAAAGTGCATGTGTGCATCTTTGACTGTCTATCATCAATAGATCATCTGTTAATCAATCATCTGCACTTCAGTTATCTCAATCTCTATTTGCCTCTCTTTCTCCTTTCATCCCTACCAGTTATCCATCTGTCTGTCTGTCTGTCTATCTGTCATATGACACATGTCTATCTGCTTACCTATCTGTTGATCAGTTTATCCATCTCTCTCTCTCTCTCTGTCTCACTCTGTCACTTACCTATCTGTCTCTTTTGTTTATCATATGCTTATTTACCTACCTACCCTCCTAACTAACTGTGGTTTATCTACTTATGTCTAAGAGGGGGTGCAGTGCTAAATGATTAAGACTCTGGGCTTGTCAGCTGGAAGTCAGCAGCTTGAATTTGAGACCCAAGGACCACCACGTAATGGATTGAGCTCCCATTATTTGCTCCAGTTCCTGCCAACCTAGTAGTTCACAAGCATGCAAAAATGCAAGTAGATAAGTAGGTACCATCTTCGGTGGAAAGGCAATAGTGCCCCGTGTACCTTGGGATATAGTCATACTGGCCACACAACCACAGAAGTGTCTTTGGACAAATGCTGGCTCCCTTAGCTGTGAACTGGAGGTGACAGTTCCCCCTAGAATTGACCATGACTGGCAGGGAAAATCTTTACCTTTACCTTTTCTACCTACTGTATGTCTACTACATCTATCTATCTATCAGATTTAGTTGAACTATTTTTTTAGACACACATTATGAAATAATAGCAATTTTTTTTGAAAGAACTGGTGGAGGGTGAATCAAACAAATGCTCATGTGTGTATGAGTATGCCTTCAAGTAGGAACAGTGAATTAACTAATTTTAAACTGTTTTATGCTTTCAGTTTCAAAGCTAAGTTCTCAAGGCAATTTTCAGTCAAAACAACAAGCACTTAAAATAGTCTAGAAAAAGTACTTGTAAAACAAATGAATAGAACACATACAAAAAGGCATTATTTGTACTTCCATCCCATCTATTTTGATTTATACCATCTCTTTTAATACATGGAAAAATATCCAAGTATTTGCAGTAGAATTTATATTTATATCACTCAAACAGTTAGATTTTCCAGGATGGTATTTTTAGAATTTTAACTTTTATTGGAAAAGAAATGAATTTCTGGCTCTAACGGACATTTGGAAAAATGTTATTCTTGGAGGCCAAAAAATAGTAAACTTTTCTCCTTGATCAGAGTATTTTAGTAGATACAAAATTCACCCACAATCTTCTTTGAACTTGGAATTGTTTTTAAATGTTTGGTTCTTCTCTAGTGTTTCTTGAATACATTTAACTTGGGCCATGTACCATGCCATTTGCATGAAAGATTTATTTTATTTATCTATTAAATTTACATGTCACCCATCTCACTATCTGAGTTCATTTATATGTCTGCAATATAGAGCTGCTCATTTCTTCTGCGAATATATGTGTACATATATGTACATATGTAGAACCAACTGCCCTTAAAGTGAGGAGGAAATGCTGAAGGCAACTGAGGTAAAGGGAAACAGGCAATTTGTAAAATGTGTGATATGATTGAGGGCTCACCTCTTGGATTTCAGGAATATCCAATGTTCTTTGAAAAAATGGGATTATTATAATGATAATAGGGAGTTTTCCCATCCACAGGATGAAGACAAAAAACTCAAGATGAAAAACTCACCATGTGACTGTTTTACTATCTCCAATATCTGTAAAAAAGGGCAGATTAGATTATTGTGGCATCCCTCCTGACACGGTTAACTCCACCTCTGAAGATACTGCTGAATGTGCAATTTCTAATCCTGTCCAGGCAAGCAAATATGATCTGGACTTCTTTCCTGTTAACTTTTATTGGTCATGGATCTATGGGTAGCAAACTTAACTGTCAGAAGTATCCATGAAAGAACATTTTCTAATCACTAAGGCTAAGCCTATGGCCAGACTTTCTTCCTAACTGACAAGGAGAGAAATGACTGGAATCTCTTCAAGGATTTTAGTACTCACTCTATACTGGAGATGAGACAAATCTTAGGTTTCCCAAAGCATTTTTAAAACTGCTTTGCTTATGTGCTAATTATATGATCTAGCTTTTTACCAGAAATTACCATAGATTCACCCATGAAAAAGGAAAGTTTTCCATTCATTCATTCTAAACAGTTAGAGATGTACCTACACACAACTCCTTTGCACTGATGCCAAAGTAGTGATTTGTAGAGAATATGTATTGAGGTGTTAGGTGGGTGTCCAAACAATGTGAAACAATAAAACAAAATTCAGAAGCCAAATTATATCCTAGGATATGCTACTGGCAATAAATTGGAAAGACCCATGCTGGGAAGCAAGCTGGGTGTTAATGTTCTCAGAGAAGCAGGAAGATGAATGATGACCTGAAACCAAAGAAGAAAGCCTATACAGAAATCATTTCCTCCATAGGTCAGATCAAGAACCAAGCCACTCATTATGGATGTTCAGGGGAAACTCCAAACTGTTTCCAGAACTGAAATAGAGTTGTGAAAAGAAAGTTTGGCCTTCGAAAAGCAAGTGTTATTATTGTGAAAAGATGAAACATGCTAAATGCAATAGAATATAGAGAGGGTTGATCTGTATGCTTTAAAAATCTACTTACAAAGCCTGTAAGATTTTTGCTTTTTACTAAAACAGGATAAATTTGTCCAAAGCTAGATTGATATAAAGTAATTCATGCACCACCTCTAACTGCAAGACTAATTTGATCAAAATATTTAAAAAAACTTTTTTTTGAACCAGTGGCATAGGAAGAAGAATTCCACCAGGTACAATCTTTCTTTATCTTTTAATCATCCACATGTCCACCATCATTATATGCAAACAACAATCCGGTTATCAAGTTCAATATTGATGATATACAATTATTAAAATAAACAACATGTCCTGAATTATCTGAAATAGGATTATGATACATAATGTAAAAAAAGAAAAAATGTATTATAGACAAATAACAATTTTGACCAGTGGGTAATGAAAAACGTAGAAGAAATTTGGAGAAGACAATTGAATAGGAAATAGATGCAAACTTCTATATTTAGATAGTCTTTTACCCCATTATTTTAATAGCATTAGTATACCAATTTCCTCTATGAGATGGAAATCCTTTATTTAAATTCCTTCTAAGGACACCCTATATTTCAGGCAGGATCAAGGACATCCATAGGGTATGGACAAAAATGCAAGATGGAATTAAAGTTCTGCTTTTTTTTAATATGGATCTACATGGATCACATCACTGTGGCCATCTTGACTTTTCTGAGTATAGTCTATGAACACTGGAGTTATTATAATATAAATAAATATATACTAATATATTATTAATAAATAAATATATACTAATAAATTTGAGATAGTGGCTTACCTTTAAATGAGAGGTAGGGGATGCTTTAGTTTCACAGCTTATTCTGCTAACCCTGGTTTTACAGGGGTCTCTCCCAGCCTTCAAACTAGCATTAATAATGACAACTCAACTCAAAATATTTTAACTGAAACCAGATCAGAGTCTCTGTTTTGTCTAGATTTAGCTTTACAGTATACCTAAAAAGAGAGAATACGTCCACAACCTTGCTTCTTTATTAAATTATTTTGATGAGAGGCCTTCTCTTCCTAGTCTGCTCACTGGCCATCTGGTGAATCAAAGCCCAAAAAATTCCTGAGTTCCTTGAAGTTTGCTCTGACTTGATCTGTTCACTTAACTTCTCTGAGGAAAGAAAGGGTTTGTTTTAAAAGAAGATGAGGAGGAAAATTCTCTAAAAGGGATTTCACTGGAGGGCTTACCAGATTTCTGGATGGCTCAGATTAACCATCTATAAACAATACAGTATTAGCATTTCCGCTTCTGAAAAATGGAAAATATAACACTTCTTTGCTTGCAACTACAAATTTAAAGCCAAGGTAGTTGACAACAGGATCTGTTGTTACAGTACCCAAAATGATTTGCAGAAAACAGACATTCTAGTTATAACTAATACATGCTTGCTTCTGTAAGAAAGTAAGAGTTATGTTATTCACAAGTCAGAGTTCACACTCTTCCAAAGAAGATAGTTTGCATTTAATTTAATCACAAAAATCTCCAAAGTCAGGTTATATGAAACACTGAGGGAATTAAGAAAATGATATAGCTTATAAAAAGATCAGCTCCATATTGTGGACCTGACATATGTTGTCATCTGAGCTACAGAGATGCTACACATCTCATCCAACACATCTCAATTGCTCCACAGTTCTCAACTAAAAAAGAGCAACGGACTTCTATCTATTGCAGTTGGTCTGCAACTTACTTACATGAACATTATATGAAGATTTTCAGTTAGAATTCTCTGTAGCTGGTGCTTTTTCCAAACCATTTCTATTGTCTTCTTCCTCCTCCCTATATTTTCTGTCTTTTATTTCCTGTACATTTCATTCTTCATCAAAATTATCTCATCAAATCTCCTATCTGACAATTCAGGCCCTAAAAGAGTTGTACCTCTCACTTCCCGCAAAGCCCTTATATAGTTAAACTATATAAATACGTGTTCCTTGTGGGGAAAATCAGTTCTTTGATGAGTTGAATTGATTAAATCAAGTTGGTATATAGAGATATAAGGCTGTAGTTTGTTATCTTATTAGAATAATCCCATAGATGTGTAATGGGAAATGTTTTTCTTTTGGTGTCTGGTATTCCCAAGTTTATTCCTCCTCTTAATTTATGAGAGAGATTTCCCTCCCTGTTGTATTGCTTTATTTCCTCCTCCATTTTTTTTCTGAAGGAAAACAGGTACAGAAAGTAACCTGAGGTCTGTCACCTGTAGTAACTTGAGATATTACGAATATGTATGTTTACATCATCTGTTACTTCTGCATTAGTCTCTCCTGCCTTTCTGAGATATATAAATGTGAGTGCATCCCTTTATTGGGTGAGGCCTCTCTCAATATTCTTTGAGGGAATCCCACCAGCACATGCTGCCTAATCAACACTGCAAGAAGCTTTGATTATTTGCTCTGGATGCTGCATTAGATTCCAAATCCTCAAGTCACACAATATAATAGAATATGAATTAATTCAGATACTTTATCGACCAAGTATTTGATTCTGATACAGCAGCTCTCAGCATATTTGCAAGACAATAGTAAATAAAATGATAACATAACAATAAATGATATTCAACAGTAAATATAACTATAATAATAAATGAAGTTAGATATTCAATAGTAAAATGTGCAAAAGTAAAGTGTGCCTTCCAATGTTCAGGATATTTTTTTCTGGAATATGTAGTCTGCAAAGTCTAGCAGAAAACTGGAATTGCAACGAAGTGTGAGAACTCGCTTCACCAAGGCTGCCATCTGTGGCACCATCAACCATCATTCAACCTAAGTAAAGCTGTGAGAGTTCTAGTATCTGAATATTAAATAAGATTTTCATAACTCTGTACTATAAAAGTGGCTCATGGATCCAATAGAATGACTTGATGCACAAGTCTCTGGTTACTCCTGAATCTTTCAGTGCTTCTAATTATTAATTTATATCCCATTTTTCTTTCATAGCTCTTCCTCCCATTTTCCCTCTCCAACACAATTATATAGGTAGATTGACTGAGACAGATTTTCCCACTCAGGTTTAGTGACTAAATGTGGACCAGAACCTGAGACTATCCACTCAGAATCAATACTAATTAATCACTCTTCATTGACTGTGGTATCTTGTTGCAGTTCTTTGGGGAGGAACAACTGCAAGTTAATGGTGCCATTCTGATCCCACAGTGATTTCACTGCTTTCTGCTTGAAGGTTTCCAGACAGTATTAATGGGAGATTTGCATTCATCCCCTGGGAATTGACCTAGGGACCTCCATAAGGTCTTATCCTGTTTCCAGTGTCATTTAATATATTATAAACTTATTAGGAAAGTTTATCTCAGATCTGGAACTAATTAATGAATATGCTAATGTTTTTCAACTTTTTTTTGCTTTTTCTGCAAAAGAAAAAGATCTGAAATTTCCCTTTATCTTGAGACTGTACAAAGCTGATTGTGGAAACAGAGGTTGAAATTGAATTCAAACAACCCACTTGCACCTGGATGGGAAGTAATCAACAGTGACCAACAGACAAGCAAATCAGACATAGAGAGAAAGGGGGGAATAGTGGACAGATTTGGAATTGGGCTCAGTCTACAGTTCTTCTCCATTCTTCATTTGAAATAACCCTATATCCTGTTTAAGGGTAGATCTGCACACACCATGAAAGGATGTTCTTTACTCAGAGTGGGTTAGTTCCCTTTTTCTGCCACCTCTAGCACCACTTGGGAATTGGGAAGAAGTGGGCAAGAATTTCACGAAGTGAGAAAAAAAACAGAAGATACTACAAAAAGAGGAAGAGGGAAGGAGGCAAGAATTTCACAATGTGGAACAAAGAGTCCAAAAGAGGAAGAGGAAGAGAGAAGAGACCACAAAAAGAATTGACTACTGGTGTGCCAGCTCTAGACAGAATCCAGGGAAGAGTGGAAGGTTATTTTGGCCAAATCAAGAGTCAAAGGTTGTGTCTGCACTGAAGCCCATTTAACTTCTGAGAGTCCACTTTTCACATTAGAAATGCTGTGTGATTTATGTTTAGAATGCAATTGGTGCTGTGTACCAATCAATAGTAGAAGAAGAGAAATAGATAGAATTGGAAAAGTTAAATACATCTTCTCTTCAGTGGTATTTTTTTTTTGCAAGTTAGTTTCACTAGTCACCTATAGCTTGTAGGGGATTATTACTTAAATTGGAGAACTGAACAAAGCTGAATTACTATTATTCATTTTCTCTCACAGAAATCAACTAGCATTGTGATTCTTCTCCATCTGTGATGCTGTTTCAATTTGTTTCTGCTTTTTTACCTTTTGAAGCTGCAGAATATGTAGATGTGCAGTGAAAAAAAGAAACCTGGATTTTTGTAAAGAAATTTTTGTGCCTACAAATCCTTTTTTCCTTGACTGAAGTCAATAAAGGAGATTGGCAGGTGGATTAAATATCACAAAATATGTTTCCACATTTTGAAACTTATTTACACCACAATAATTTTATAATGCAGAAAAGCAATCATACACAGTGGATACTTTGAGAAAATACTTAATAGGCAGAAACACTGGTGTATTAAGTTCATTGGAACCAGGAAAATGCCTGACTTGTTAAATTATTGGTTGCCTGTGGATTTTAAGAGCCTAGAATATAAGCAATGCCCTGTTGGATTGGACTTGTAGCCCAGCTAGTCCAGCAGTTGTCCTCACAGTGGCCAACTGATTGCATAAAGAAGTCCTAGCAGATGTCTTTCAGAGGCAGTTGCGATATCATCAAAGCTAATTGCTGTTGAACCACAGGACTTTCATGAATTGATCTAACCCTTGTGCAAAGCCAACCAAGCTTCAAATCCCTGTGGGAATGATCTGTTGAAAACACAGTAGTATACTTCCAGAAGACAAGGGCAGGGGAGAAAGAGAGAGAGAAAGACATTAGTTGCTTCTAACTAAAAATTTTCCAATCCATTTACCTAAATAGGATGAGATGAAACAGGCTTTGTGGTTCAGAAGAAAGTGTGCTAAGAACATTTGTTTGAAAATAGCCCCTATCAGGCTCACAAATAAACAGCAATTACCCAATAAAATTGGATAGAATCAAGCACCTCTTATTACAGAAAAGGTTGAACTTCATGGCTTTATGTAAATGCTTTCTTTCATTCTATAAAGGCCTAGGTAATGCATATTTTAACCATATGCTTAATAGTGGGATAGTTTTCATTGCTATTTTTGGATACTGCATAAAGTTCTCAAACTGAGTGTTGTGAGAGAAAAGGAGAAGCTGTTTTCAATTAAGATCTTATTTCATTCATTTATTTTCCTTCTCCTTAAAGGAAGGCCACAATGACTGGAAGGTTGGAGGAAATATGTAAGCAACGAACATTATAAATCAATTTGCTAACTTTCAAAAGAAAATGCTCTACCATTCTTAGTATTGTTGGATAGTTGGCATAATTGGAGCCAAAGTAATAGTATAGAGGGAAACATATATTAAATGCCATATATTTTGTGCTGTTGCTTAATGAGGCTCATTATTTCAAATCATCTTACTAAATGAAGGAACCTGCAATTTTCCAACATTAATCCAAAATTTGGGTCAATATGCTGCAAATGAAAATATCTCACCACATATTTTCAAATTTAACAATGAGACCACTGAAACTGGTTCCTATTAATGTATTTGGAAAAATAAGCTTGATGGATATTCTTCTTCTGGATCAGTTATCTCTTTTTGGAGTTCCCCTGGCTTCTTCCTCAGCAAATTTCTGCATTCAATAGTGTGAGCAACAAGGTGCTTATAGACAAAAGTCCTCTATTGTCTATACATTTCTTATACTAGATTGTCTTTCCTACAAATAGCACATCCCTAAGAGTACCAATTCCTGCCAACCTAGCAGTCCGAAAGCATGTAAAATGCAAGTAGATAAATAAGCACCACCTTCATTGGGAAAGATAAGTGTTCCATGCACCTTGGCATGTAGTAATGACGGCCACATGACCACAGAAGCCTCTTCAGACAAAAGCTAGTTCCCTTGGTTGGGAATTGGAGATGAGCTCCATCTCAGGAAAGAGACTCATCCAATAGGGGAGGTTTATTGTGACCTAGATAGATGCTCGGAGACCCATAGCCCTTTAGGGATAAAGATCTAAGACCCAAGGACTCTTTTGCATCCACTGGTCTATGGCCAAATAAAGATTGATTGATTGACTCTTTTGCAGAGCAGTCAACAGAAGTGGTCTGGCAACTCATATGAGGATAGCCATCAGCAGAAACAGCAGCTTCAGATGAAGTGTAGATAAGAGCAGTCTTGTAAGTAGTGAGAGGGGAGAGGGGAAGAAGAAAATGAAACAACTGAGAATAAAACAAAACAAAAGAGAACCTGGAAGAGAAGCCTGTGAAAATGCTAACCCTTAAAACCCATAGAATTTGTTTTGTGGTAGAACAGGTATATCAGTCTATGGCAGCAAAATATCAGGAGGAGTCTGACAGCTTCTTTTCTAATGGACAAGTTTTATTAAAACTCATCAGCTTTTGTGAGCTAGGCCTCTGCAACTCAAAAAATGGATGCCTTTTAATAAAATCTCTAAGAATTAGCTACCCACTCCAATGTATATGTTCCCTGCAATTACCAAGTAGTCTAAAAGGTAAAGGTCGCGCCAACTCTGCCAGTCATGACCAACTCTAGGTGCAATGCTCATCCCCGTTTCCAAGCCGAAGAGCCCGTGTTTGTCTGAGAATGCTTCCATGGTCATATGGCCGGCATGACTAGACACCCAAGGCTCATGGACACTGTTACCTTTCCCGCCAGAGGAGGCGCTACCTATCTATCTACTTTCGAACCGCATGGTGGGCGGGAACTGAGGCAGACAGCAGGAGCTCACCTGCTGCAAGACAACGCCAGGTCTTGAACTCGGGCCGTTGACCTTCCAGCTGGCAAGCCGGCAAGCTGAGCTCTTAACCACTTGTGCCACCATGCCTCAAAACCAAGTAGTTTAGTGATAGTTAAAACTAGCATCCACAGAAAGAGCTTTCAGCCCAGAACCAGTTTGATTTCACTGCTGAGGCATTTTTAAATCCATCCAAGTGATGGGAAGGCAACTGAGCAATGCCTTCTCACCATGTTAGCAAAGAAGAGAGAAATTTCAAAGAGATTTAAAATCATGCCAGAGTGCTTGAGGGTGCCCACCTCACTGTTATTTCACCACACAAATGCCCAAGGGCAGCTAACTGACTTCATATAGTCTGGGAATCAGTTTTAGGGGCTGCTAATACAAGTAGTCCTTATTGAACGACCAGTCATTTAGCGATCATTTGAAGTTATAACAGACCCCTCCAAAAGGCGCTTATGTCCCAGTTCCAGAGTTCCAACAGTCACACACATCCCCAGCAGTCTCATGATTGCATTTTGGGCACTTAGCAACTGGCTTGCATTGACAGTCATTTGTAGCATCCTGGGATTATGTAACAATGATTTTTGGCATTTTTTGCTAGTTTCTGGCATTTATTTCTGGTATCTGACTGCTGTAAAAAAAGGTCATAAAATTGGAAGCAGTCACATGGTGACAAGCTTCATGACAATCATGACTCTAATTCTAGGCTCAGTTACAGTCATGAGTTGAGGACTACCTGCATTCTCTAGTTATCTTGGTGCAGCACATTCTAGGAAGTTTTCCTTGATAAATTTAAATTAATGATTTGTTTGGAAAAAATAAACTGGGGGGAGGTGGAATTCCTTTGAATCTCTACAAAAAGATTAATATGATTAAAATTAGTTTAATTCCAAGATAGCTTATTATTTAAAAGGCCTTCCCGTTTTCAATATGCCATATTTCAGGTGCTTTCACTGGCTATTAAGAATTTGCTTGGTGTAGATAGCTACTGAGATTTTCAATAGCATTCATTGTTATTGTAAAAAGGCACTGATATTTTCTAGTTTATCTTTGGAGATCATGTTTTGCTTCTATACCAGATAGAAAGAAAAACACCTGTCTATTGTGATGCATCACGTGTGGGCTTTTTTGAACATGGCCTACAAACTTCAGCCAATATAAATTGCCCAAAGGTTGATGGGAATGAGAAAGCCACAGCCTATCATGCTGTTATTTCACTGCTTACTGAGATGTTCCTAAGTCCAGTTCAATAAGCTGGTTTAAAACTTGAGACCACATAACCTAATATTGGAAATGTAAGCTCTTCTTTCCTTAAGGGCTATTAAATTAGCTAGCATGGGAGAAAATAATTTTTCCATAATGACTCCAACTTTTAAAATGAATTGCCATCTGGGGTTCTTCAGGCTCCATCTTGCCTAATTAGTGTTTAGTATTGCCTAATTAGACTTGCCTAATTAATAATTAGTATTGTTCTAACTTGAGGCTGATCAATGCATACTGTGGCACTGAGGAATCTTGCTAACCGTCTGACCACACCTCTGTCCCTTATCTTTGAGAGATACCAGCAAATGGGAGGTGTACCAAGTTAGAGTACCCAAGAGTACTCTCTTCAGTACTCTGAGAGTACTGCCCTATCTTCAAAAAGATGTGAGGAAGAAGCCCAAGGAACCACAAAGTAGTCACTCTACCATTAAAACCTGGAGGCTTTTAGGGCAAATCTGTGACACTTTGGAAACAATGTAGAGGTAACTGGAAGGCAGAACAGATTTGTCAAAATAAGAGTAGTCAGGATAATCTTCATTTTTGATCAGATAACTCCTCTACTACAATGTTTCTCAAATTCAACAATTTTAAGATGCTTGGATTTCAACTCCAGAATCCTAGAAATTGAAGTCTATGTGGCTTAAAGTTGCTAAGCTTGAGATACACTACTCTACTAGATTGTGGGATTCCTGGAGATATATATATTTGACTTTAGCAAATGTTTGGTGAAGTGCTCCATAACTTTCTGATTTGCAAGCTATTTTAGAATTACCTGGATGGCATGATTATTTTATTCTATTTTAGAATTACCTGGATGGCATGATTATTTTATTCTATTTTAGAATTACTTGGATGGCATGATTATGAATCCATCGCTGCCTTGAAAATTGTATTTATAGAATATTCCCAGAGGTGTCTCATCAGACTGAAAGGAGACATCATGTGCAGTTCTATAAAGTTTGGTCTTGGGTAAGTATTCTTTGTTTTGGTTGCTGACTTAGATGAAGAGCTGAAGGGAAATTGCAGATGGCATAAAAGTGGGTAGGTTGATTAAAACTTAAAAAGATAGAAATAAATTTCAAGATGTTATTGATAATGAGCTGGAAAGAAAAACAAAATTTAATGGAAAAAAATTAAGACTCTTTCACTTAGGAAAGTAAAATCAAATGCACAAGTATGTATGAAAAGAAACTTGGAACCGTTGAGTATAAATGGAAGACGATAGAAGAATAAGTCTACAAAACAAAACAATTATAATTTTTGGCTGCATCACTGGAAGCACAATTTTCAAATCATAGAAAGAACAGTTCCAGTATATTCTGCAGGAATGTCACAGAACAAACACATTATCTTACATTACTTACATTACAGTTTCTTATGGAAGTGATGAATTCCTCCTTCAGAGTGGCTTCATTCTGACTTCAATGTGCTTGCTTTGCTCCAATGATGGTCTCACATCCTTACAATACTGCAACAAATTTGGCAATATAATAAATATATACCCCTCAAAAGCATAAATCAAACCCTCAGGCAGCTATGATGAGCAGCTATTTCAGAGCTATTCTGTTCCTCCTCTACCACCTCTCCTGATGCAAAAGGCAATGATATAGTGGCTCTTCTCAATCAAGATGTTCAAAAGCAGGATGCCCTCAGTTTGCTGATTCACTGTAAGTGCCCACATCACCAGAATTATAAATCATAGAGAAGTCATACAAATTTATTTTTCTGAAGGTATTTCAGAAAATATGTCTAAAAGTGGGGCCTAATCACAAGGCTGAATCACTGGAACAAGTGTGATCCCCTGAGCCTTTCTAAGTTTTGGTCCAAGCCACTCATAAAAGTATTAGATTTCCCCCTTTGTGCTAATACCACCCGAATGAGGTAGAGAGTGTGTAAAATGCCCTCAAATACACATTATGCTTCAATTAAGTTCAATTAAAGTTATGGTAAAATCAACTTCTTTGTTGTTGTGTTGTTTTCTGAAGATGTCACAGTAGCTCCTATGTTCTTACCCAGAGACTTGTTTGGAAAAAAGAAAAATTAAAATCTTCACAGGGGACTTTGATGAGCCAGTGAAGAATTTTGGGAGTACTAATTGGCCAGATAGAGGCCAAATAAGAGACTCTTTTTCAGCTGTACATGGGATTTTCCTCTTGTGGAATTGAAAGTGCTCACAGTCTCTGTTCCCTGTTCAGGTAAGTTTTATTGTGGGAATGGAAAACCACATAGATCTCCTTAACGTCTTTTAGAAACAATTGACCACAATCTACTCATAGAATGGGTAAAAATAAAGACCATAATATAGGTGCATGTTTATAATTTTTCAAGTTCTTGCTCTGACCCCTCTCCAAGTACTTTACAATATTTTCCGCATACTGCTCCTCTGAAACCCCATAATGAGGGCACTTTTCTGTTTGAATATGTTTTCTCTTTAAATAATTACACACAGAGAAGAAAGTGTAACAGAAACAGCCTGTGCTGCTTCGGTGGGGGTTTCCTTTTGCTTTCTTACCAAGAACAACCTATAATTAGCTTCTGCAAAATGCTTTCCATTGGAAATCATGTAGTCATCAAGCAATCTTCCTTGAGTTGCTGCATTTGTTAACCAAGGTATGCAGGAAGGTTGAAGCCAGATTTTGGCAACTGCAACAAATAAGTAAACAAAACTGTGGTTTTCTTTGTGGGGGCACTGGAGTCAGGATGGCCGGAGTTCTTTCCAAAGAAGAATTTTGGGACTGGGTCTTAAAAGCTAGAGTATATCAGGAGTGTAATGTGATCTTTCTATATGGAAGCCACCAAGTTGTGCGTTCTCCCACTTCAGGGACAGACCTTTTCCCCTTCTAAGTCTCCATCATTAAAGCATTCTGGCCTTGTATAAATGGTGGTGGGAACTCTAGTTGAGATCCTTGATCTTCTCTTGCTGTAAAAAAAAACATGAAAACTGCTAAATAATTCCAAGTGTTTCCATATAGAGAAGCAAACTGGCCACCATGAAGAAGAGAAAGTAGAATTAGGACAAGCTTGAGATTTTTAAAAATTCATAGGAAAATATGTGGATGTGTTGCTAATGGAGAATTGAGAAAGCCTTTTGGATAAAAGGTGAAACGTCTTCTACTTGAGAAAAATCCAGTCCAGATGCCTGTTTTTTAAACTTTGTTGCAATGGAGATTAGAGAATTTCCACTTGTAGGTGACTATCTCGGAATCAATATTAGCAGATGCCCGAATAGATTACATATCTAGGTTATCTATAGTAGCTCCATTTTTAATGATTCTTACACAAATCTTGCCTTTTCAAACCATTTTCCCCAGATTAATTATTTTTGCAGTGGTCCTCTAATTACATCTTTGACATGGATTCAAAATTAATTCCCAGAGATTATCATTGTTGAAATCTATTTCCCCCATCTTTTGATGCTCATTTAGTTATTGTATCTTTTCTTCAAGGGAATCAAAAAAGTATGCTTTAATCTCTCCCTGTCCTAGCATATATTTTCTCCTCCATACCACAATGTTGTCAGATAGTTTAGTATTACAGTAAAGGTTAAGATTAGTGGTAGTCCTGTGTTCACCCCAAGGAGTTCATGGCTGACTAGAAATTTGAAATGGATCTGGGTTTACCCTTCCTACTACACCTGATACAGGAAATATCTGTAATCTGATCTCAAATATCTTTGAAAGGACACAAATCAACAGGTTAAAGTAACAGATTAGCAACTGGGGGGTTGTGAGTTCTAGTCCTGCTTTGCCCATGAAAGCCAGCTGGATGACCTTGGGCCCATCACTGTCTCTCAGCCCAATTTACCTCACAGGGTTGCTGTTATGGGGAAAATAAGAGGAGAAAGTTGTGTTAAATATTTTTGCTGCCTTGAGTTGTTGATAAAATAATAAAGATAGGATACAAATAAATAAATAAGCAAGGTTGAACATTTTCTCCTCTCAGTTCCTCCAACAGGTACCCTCCTCCCAGCGATTTTTTATTACTGAAGGTAAACTTGGGTGGAATTTCACCCAAGATGACTAACTTCCTTCAACAGCTCAGTCTCAGTTCAGGACCAGTGGTTATCACTTTTAGATTTTTGGAAAAATGTTACACACATTTTACAAACAATTTGCTCTATCAAACTAGTACAGTATTTTCTACATATAATCTTGGATGTAGCCTCAGGATCCTTCTAAAAGTACTTATTTTACTATAAAAAAAAGTTAATCATTTTAATTTTTAATTCATCTGATTTATAATTAAATTTAAATTAATCTATTTAGTGGTTTTGTTTTGCTTTTTCCTTTTCTTTTTCCATGCCTTCTTTACAGCATGATGCCTAGCCTCACTTAAAAGCCATGTGCCACCAAAAAAATTCTACCTTTAAAGTATTTCTTTAATTTTAACCAACTGAAGTATTACTTAGAAGCTGTCTTCTCACAGACCTCAGTCTAGTTTCATTGAGGAAGAAAACAAGATGAGAAGCAAACAGACAACCCTTCTAATAACTGCAGCCCAAACTTTCTTGGGAATAATAATCAAATCAATCTATAGATATATTAGCTGTAGACCGGCACAAAAGCTTAAGATAGAAACACTGAAAAAAGTGATAGACGTAAAATGTTGTGCAAGATGTGTAGCTAAAAATATATCACGAGTGAGAAACTAAAAGAACTGATGAAAAAATAAGAAGATAAAAATATATAAAAGAGAACATATAAAATCAAAACTTCATCATATATACATAAATATAAATATGTAGAATATTGAACAGAAAAGATGGGAACATGAACTGCTTGCAGCAAGATGGGTGGTATGTAAATCTAATAAAAATAAAGAAATAAACATAAAGAAATGGTGTAGGGGAGCATAAACCACTACTACTATATATACTTGCAGATATGTCTATCTGTGAATAAGCCAACCTTTGCATCGTTAATCAAAATAACATGAAAAAATACACTATATATGAATAAGCCAATCCATGTTTTTCATGGCATTTAGTTAAAAAGTTGAGGGTCTGCTTATCCACATACAGGAAAAAGGTACTTGAAAGAAGTACTGTATTACCATATATTTGTTGTTCAGTCGTGCAGTCGTGTCCGACTCTTCGCAACCCCATGGACTGCATTACGCCAGGCCCCCCTGTCTTGCACTGCCTCCCGGAGT
>JANHZU010000822.1:207396-235065 GCA_032468055.1 Acrochordus granulatus
GGATTAAAGGCGAAACGTCTTCGACTTGAGAAAAATCCAGTCCAGATGCCTGTTTTTTAAACTTTGTTGCAATATTCTGTACATACTAGATGTAACAGCATGTGGGAAAGACTTTGGGAAACTGGGCAAAAAGATGCTGCCAAGGGGATGGTTGGATAAGAGACAGCTTATTTATTAGCTAAATAATGGGTGAGGCAAGAGGCTCAGAAAAGACCCTCTTTCTTAGGTAGAAAAGAAGATGGGAGGAGAATTGTACTTGCAGTCTTGAAAGATTCTGTCAATGTAGCCTTAAGAATGAAACGAATAAGCTCATTTGGTTGTGATTACTATCTGGTTAACCCAGTGAGTCCAACTTTAGATTTTATAGATTATATGACCACTTGTATATTATATTAGCTCACACTACTTTAATTAATTTTCAGAATAAAATCCCTCATATAAGTGTTCTCTGCTTGTGCCTGTATCAGCTCCTGATTTGACTCACCCTCCAATACCCCCAAAATAACCATACATATACATGCAAATAAAACTCCTGCCAGCTTCAATAAGATAATATCATTTTATCTCCTGTGGGGAAAACAAAACAAAACCAGAGAGGACAAAGTGGTTGTCTGTAAGGGGAAAAAAGGAGAAATGTTAGAACTGCCATTTTTGTAAATTGGAAATAAATATTGGAATATTTATCTAAAACACACACGTGGGGAGGAGGGAATATGCATAAAGGAAACTTCTCTGGGACTCAGCCAGTTGCTTAGCTTTTTTCTTGGACCCTTTACCCTAAACAATTGGGCATATTACCTTTTTTAAAAATAAAAATATTTTTGCTTTTGCCCTGGGAAGTTTCTTTGATAATCTAGTATTATTTATATTGTGTTTACCAAAGAGAGAGACTGATTACTCATTCATTTACAAGTATTCATTCAGGTTTCTTCACTGAATACTTGTTTATTTAACTATATACCAAGACATTACAATAGAGACAAAAGGAAGTTGCATATTACATCTTCTGCAGTGGAATTTAGTCAGGAGTTGCAGAAGGGAGAAACAAAGAAATAATGGAGCTTGGACTGTCTGGAGGGCAAGAAGAGAGGAGGGTCAGACCCTGTCTTGCAATTCACAGAGTATATCAATTATTGCAGATAATTGGCTTAGTCTGGCTATATTCTGTGTGTAGATGAAAAAGAATAAAGGAACCATTATGAAGTAATTCCACAAATGGTTCTCAGTTTTTTGGGGCTGACTTCTTCTTTCTGGGAAGCAGAGAGGAATCAGGCCGTACTAGTTTGATGATATTGAGCAAATTGGCACCATGAACTGTATAACTATGTCCCTGTAATTGACATTACATTTATTTTTAGGTTTAGATACAGTGTACATTTCTGACATTTTAGGCTATGTCCATATTTGCTCTTAACTACAAACATACCATCGAAGAATTGATACCTTTGAATTATGGTGCTGGAGAAGACTCTTGAGGGTCTCTTAGACTACAAGGAGATCAGACCAGTCAATCCTACAGCAAATCAACCCTTACTGCTCATTGGAGGGACAACTATTGAAGCTGAAGCTCAAGTACTTTGGCCACATAATGTGCAGGGAAGACTCATTAGAAAAGACTGTGATGCTGGGAAGGATTGAAGGGAATAGGAGAAGGGGACGGCAGTGGATGAGATGGATAGATAGCATTGTCAGTGTGATGGGCGTGGGCTTGGGAAAACTCTGGGACGCAATGCAAGACAGGGGGGCCTGGCGTACTGCAGTCCATGGGGTCGCGAAGAGTTGAACACGACTGTGCGACTGAACAACAAAAATGTATGTCAGCAACCTTGAAACAAAACAGATATAACATTTAAAAACTAAATGTAAAGGGTGTCATGAAGAAAATCTGTGTGGTTGTTAGAAATAAAAATGGGACATAATATTGTACGGTATTATTTTTTTCTACATGGAAAATGCCAATATCTGCCAGGCTTCTCAGCTGGCAGCCTCAACTCAACTAGAACTGGCTAATTTCAAGAAAATTCTCAGAGTTTTGATTAGGAAGATTAATAGAAACATAAGAATAAATCAGAACAAAATATTCCAAGAAATTCAGTGAGAACTCTATTATTAATTTTTGAAGTGATTACTAGATTTGTCAATGTGAGAACTAACTCTCCCACTCTACCTCTTTCCATCTTAAACAACATATTTAAAGCAGACCTTCTTCTAAAGAGACACCTAGCCAGCCTGGGGCAAAACTCTAGAGCTTTGCCCCTCTGTTGGAGGCTTCCGACCTCTTAACTCCAGATCTGCATTTCTGTTGCTCCTTGACCTGCCAAGCATTTCAAGCTTGACATTCAAACTGTCTCATACAATATCTGGTGCTGGAACCTTGAACTTTTACAGACAATATAGTCCAGGAGTCTTCTTCAGTCACATATAAAAGACAAAATGATATGGAATATATGAACACATTTCTCAAAAGGATGGCAGGAAACTGTGAAATCTAATACCCTGGATCTCATATAACAAGTCAGGACATTGGCAGTAAAGAGAGAGGTCTCAAGGTTTCTGTTTAATCATCTCTCCTCTTGCCAAAGGTCAATTTTGCATAAGTGCCAAAGTGGGATTGTAAACGGAGTCAATTGAAATCTTGTCCCTCTCCCCTTGTTAATTGAAAGATTTAAAGATTATCTTAATGTATATGCTTTCTTTTATCCCTCTCGAAAGCCAGTTGGTTTCTCTATCAAGAATTTGAAATCCGCAATCTTGGATGGAATGTTCTCTCTGTCTAAGATACAGATTTCCTATATAATTTCTGCTTCATTTCTCCAATGTAAAATTCTGAACAAACTTCATTGCATTGAATAGCATAAATGACATCTGCCTATTTGTATTTGGGAGTCTTGTTTTTGGGATGTACTAATTTTTGCTTAAGTGTATTCATTGGTTTGAATCAAATCCTAATGTTATATTTGTTGCAAATTCTTCTAAGTTTCTCTGATACTCAGGCAACATATGGAATGGTTACTCTGTTTTGTCTGTTTGAATCCTCTTTTTTAGAAGCAGAAGTGGAAAGGTTAAATCTTTAGAGGCTTTGATAAAGGACCAATTTGGATAGCCACAATTGTTAAGAGAACTTGCGATATGCAAATTTTCCTTTATGAAACTTTCTTCACTTGAAGATAAAATTTCAGCATGATGTTTTAAGGTCCTGATCACTCCCAATTTATGTCAAAAGGTAAATACTGATATGTGGTAAGTTTCCTATAAGCTCCAATATTCAGCCTCCTGCCTTCTTTGATGTGTACAGCACAGTCCAGAAAAGCCAAAAAATTACCTTTAATGTGAATTGTATATTTCTGTCAATGGCATTAGTGTGTTGTATGAATGCCTTCAATTTATGTGTTTTGATTTTGGTATCATCCACAAATCTAAACCATTGGGTGGGGGGCCAACGTGTGAAAGAGTTCAAAAATTTGGATTCAAATTCCTCCATGTAAAGATGGGGTACAATAGGACAATTACGCAGCCATGTTTCTGTCTGTAAAAACTGTCATTGAATCTGAAATAAGTGCTTGTCAGGAAGAGGTCCAAAAGAGAGCACATGTGGTCAGGGCTTAAATTTAATCCTGTAAGCTAATGAGCTGTCTTGTAAAAGCCTTTTCCTCACTGCTTTGACAGCTTCATCTGTAGGCATGCAGGTTTTAATTTAAAATTTAAATAAAATAAAATTTAAAATAAAGCATTAAATATATTGTCACAGATTGTAAGCTATTCCAAGTAAAATTGCTTTTTGCAACTGATTGATGGTGACTTTGTCAATGCTGATGGTGTTCAAGTGGTGCTCCAGATGCTTTGGAATTGCACCCAAGGTGCCTATTGCTCTTGCTCTTTGTTTTCTTTTGCCACAGTCATTCTAAGTTATTATTAGATGATAGGATTGGGCTACTTATCATATTTATCTTATTGGGAGATCTGACCATCAAAGTATAATGATGACAACAGAATGAGACTGCAGTCTAATTTGGGTAGGATGGAAGACTGGGCCAACAGGAACAAAATGTTCTTTAACAGGGAGAAATTTAAGATATTACATTTGAGGAAAAAATATTCACATACAAACTGATACAAATATAATGGCAGAAATGAGTTACCTTCTTCATCTCCTATTTAATAAAGAAGAAAGAGGTGGAGAAGCAAAAAGGGCCACTCTGTGATTTTCTCTCTTCATATGTTTCAAATTTGGGCTTTGGTGACACAAAGCCATCATGTGAAAGTGTTCCTTCCCCCAAAGAAAGAAAAGAACACAGAAGGAAACCACCCAGCTGGAATCCCTGAAAAGGCAAGGAAGAGGTCTGTTGAAGCAGGATGTTAGGGATTTTAGATTGAAGCCCAATTTTATTTGTTTATAATGCAGTGGAATTGTTTAAAAGGCAACACTGTAAACTCAGCAAAAAGAAATTGGTTGCCTGAATTGTAATAACAACTTAAAAGATATGTGAAGCTGTTAACCACAAGAATGCAAGCTAGCAGTGTGGAGGGTATTGGACATTGTAACAGCTATCGGGAATTTGTAACAGCTAGCTCTGGTAACCAAGGTTTTTCAGAGTGGTTAAAGAAAAATAACACATTAATGGCAAATTCTATGAATGCACTATCACACTTTGATAATTCCTCCATGGGAAATGATGTTGACCACACTCCAGATCTTAAAAAGATTGCTTCTGCTACTGATTCTTCTTCCTTTGCAACTATGTGCAGAAGGGATCAGATGGAGAGCAACATATCATGCTGTATATCACATCTGGAGGCACCATGAATACTCAAAGCTTGGATACAATTGCCCTTCATTAAATGCATTTTATAGAAGCACAGAGTTGAAAAGCACTATTTAAGGTAGTGTCTTCCTCACTGCAGGAATCCAAATCTGCCTCCCATAATATAGATACTTTATTGGACAAGCATGGTCAGACATTCAAGGAATTTGACTCCGATACATCAACTCTCAGGATACTTGCAAGACAACAGTAAATAAAATGGTAACATAAATAATCTCCCAGTGAGGTACCACCTTGATGTGTTTGTGGAGTTTGTGTGCTCCAAGGAAGATGAGAGCTATGCCAGAGGTTCAACCATACTGGACAGATCTCATCAGAGGAGCCAGACCAAGAGTGTGTCCCTCCCATAAAAATATGTTGAGACGTAATTTATAGAAAACCATACCAGTTTGGTTGTCGCCTGGGTCAACAAGGACCATGCTACTTGTTGGGATTCCTGGACATTTGGAGAAAAATGGGCTACAGGACTCTGGAGGAGGAAATGGCAACCCATTCAGTATCCTTGCCAAGAAAATCCAATGGACAGTCACAAAAGGCTAAAAGATATGACACCGAAAGATGAGCACTTCAGGTCAGGAAGTGTCCAGTATTCTACTGGGGAAGAGCAGAGAGCAATTACAAGTAGCTCCAGAAAGAGTGAAGTGGTTGGGCCAAAGCCAAAAGGATGCTCAGCTGTAGATGTGTCTGGTGGTAAAAGGAAACTCCGATGCTGTAAAGAACAGTATTGCCCAGGAACCTGGAATGTAAGATCTATGAATCAAGGTAAGTTGGATGTGGTCAGATATGAGATGGCAAGATTGAAAATAGACATCTTAGGAATCAGTGAACTAAACTGGACAGGAATGGGCAAATTTAATTCAGATGAACACTATATCTATTACTGTGGGCAAGAATCCCTTAGAAGAAATGGAGTAACCCTCATTGTCAATAAAAGAATGAGAAAAGCAGTACAATCTCAAAAATGACAGAATGATCCCAGTTCAAATCCAAAACAAATCATTCAACATCACAGTAATCCAAGTCTATGCTCCAACCACTGATGCTGAAGAGGCTGACATTGATCAGTTTTATGAAGGCTTATGACACCTTCTAGAACTAACACTCAAAAAAGATGTCCTTTTCATCATAAGAGATTAGAACGCTGAAGTAGGAAGTCAAAAGATAACTGGAATAAGTTTGGTCTTGGGGTAAAAATGAAGCAGGGCAAAGGCTAACAGAATTTTATCAAGAGAACAAGCTGGTCATAACAAACACTTTTCCAAAGTGACTCTACACATGGAGTGACTCTACACATGGAGATTACCAAATGGTCAATCCTAAAATCAGATTTCTTATATTCTTTGGAGTCAAAGATGGAGAAACTCTATACAGTCAGTAAAAACAACACCTGGAACTGACAGTGGCTTAGATTGTGAGCTTTTTATTGTAAAATTCAGCCTTAAATTGAAGAGAGTAGGGAAAATCACGAGGCCATTCAGGTATGACTTCAATCATACCCCTTATGAATATACAGTGGAGGTGAGGAACAAATTTAAAGGATTAGATATGGTGGACAGGGCATCTGAAGAACTATGCATAACATTGTACAGAAGGTAGCTCCCAAAATTATCCCAAAGAAACATAAATGCAAGAAAGCAAAGTGGCTTTCTGATGAGGCTTTACAAGTTAGCTGAGAAGGAAGGAAAGTGAAAGGCAAGGAAAAAGGCAAATGCAAAGAAATAGAGGAAAGCAACAGATTGAGAAAGAATAGGGATCTCTTCAAGAAAATTGGAGATATCAAGGAGAAACCTTCATGCAAAAATGGGCATGATAAAGGACAAAAATGGTTGGAACCTAACAGAGGCAGAAGAGATTAAGAAGAAGTGGAAAGAATACACAGAAGACCTATACAAGAAAGATCTAAATGTCCCTGATAACTATGATCATGTGGTTGCTGAGCTAGAGTCAGACATCCTAGAGTGTGAATTCAAGTGGGCTTTAGGAAATATTACTAACAACAAAGCTATCAGAGTGACAGCATTCCAGTTGAACTATTTAAAATCCTATAAGATGATGCTGTGAAAGTGCTGCACTCAATATGCCAGCAAATTTGGAAAACTCAGCAGTGGTTACAGCATTGGAAAAGGTCAGTTTACGTTCCAATTCTAAAGAACAGCAATGCCAAAGAATATTTAACTACTGTACCATTGCACTCATTTTACATGCGAGCAAGGTTTTGCTCAAAATACTACAATATTTTCATATTGTAGGTTTCAGCTATCTGTAAATGGAGAACTACCAGAAATAAAGCTGGATTTCAAAGAGGCAGGGGAACTAGAGATCAAATTGCCAACATTTGCTGGATCATGGAGAAAGCAAGGGAGTTCCAGAAAAACATCTACTTCTGCTTCATTGACTAGGCTAAAGTATTTGATCACAACAAACTGTGGCAAATTCTTAAACAGATGGGAGTACCAGACCACCTTACCTCTCTCTTGAGAAACCTGTATGCAGATCAAGAAACTACAATTAGAACCTGACATGGATCAACTGATTGGTTCAAAATTGGATAAGGAGTATGACAAGACTGTATCTTGTCACCCTGGTTATTTAACTTATATACAGAGTACATCATGTGAAATGCCAGACTGAATGAATCACAAGCCAGAATTAAGAGCGCTGAGAGAAATATCAACAACCTTAGACATGCAGTCAATACCACTTTAATGGTAAAAAGTGAAGAGGAACTAAAGAGCCTCTTGATGAGGATGAAGGAGGAGAGTGCAAAAGCTGGTTTGAAACTCAACATTAAAAAAGTAAGATCATGGCATTGGGTCCCATTGCTTCCTGACAAATAGAAGGGGAAGAAATGGAAGCAGTGACAGATTTTACCTTCTTGGGCTCCAAGATCCTGCAGACTGTGACTGCAGCCATGAAATGAAAAGACGCTTGCTCCTTGGGAGGAAAGTTGTGGCAAATCTAGACAGCATATTAAAAAGTAGAGACATCGCCTTGCTGACAAAGATCCATGCAGTCAAAGCTATGGTTTTTCCAGTAGTAATGTATGACGGTGAGAGCTGGACCATAAGGAAGGCTGAATGCTAAAGAACTGATGCCTTCAAATTGTGGTGCTGGAGAAGATTCTTGAGAGTCCTTTGGACTTCAAGGAGATCAAACCAGTCAGTCCTACAGGAAATCAACCCTGGTTATTCATTGGAGGGACAGATATTGAAGCTGAAGGTCAAGTACTGGGCCCACATAATGCAAAGAGAGGACTCACTGGAAAAGACCGTGATCCTGGGAAAAAATGAAGGCAAAAGGAGAAGGGGACGGCAGAGGATGAGATGGTTAGATAGCATCATCAACTCAATTAATATGAATTTGAGCAAGCTCTGGGACACAGTGGAGGACAGGGAGGCATAGCATGCTATGGTCCATGGAGTCATGAAGAGTTTGACATAGTGACTGAACAACAATCCCTTTCTTCAAAATCTTTCATTATCTTCAAACTTTGCCACAAATGTCTTCCTTAACTTCATAGATCTTGTGCCACCAAATTTTGTTCAGCATTTTTTTTATATGACCATTTCCCTTCATTTCTGGAATCTTTTTCTGTGACCTTCTCCCTTTTTCTTTAAATGTCTTTTAAAATATCCATCCTCATCTTCTTGAAATCTTCTCATTAATCTCTACATTTAATTGTAAGTATGTGCAATAAGGTATGTGCAATTGAAATAATAAATTATTCTGCCTTTGCTTATTCTGCTTATACCTCCATTCTTCCACCCACTCTACTTTTCCCTTGTGCTTTTTTAAATTAGAAACCCAGTGGGATAGGTGCTTGCCATATTTATACCTATAATGTGGTGAAGAAAACATAACAATTACAGATCACATTTTTCCCAGGATGTGGCAAGCTTTTCCATTTATCTGATTATAGGAAATGAAAACTGAGATCTCAAAGTGCTTTTTTAAAAAAGAAACTCAGTACAAGTATACATGCAATTTTTGCTTCAAGTAAGAATAAACTGTCAGGTTCTACATAAATAGCATTATCATTCTTTTTTTTAAAAAAAGAGAATGGCTGTGGCAGAAAATGATTTGAATGACAACAGTGTTGAAATTGCTATACCAAAATGACAAATTATTAAGGATAAGGAACTTTCTCTTCCCCTTTCTTATGACAGTGAAGAATGTTGAAGCCTTGCCCCCTTTTTGAATCAGCAACACAGCTATGTATTTGTATGTACATGTGGGGGAAACAAGGCCTGATCCATTGTGAAGAGAGGGAGCAGCCTAGTCATTACACATGACCAAATGAAGGAGGAGAAATCCCCATGAGGACAGTTACATTATATGCCAATGTTAGAAGTTTAGGTGGCCATTAGGAGTAATTCTTGTAACCTTGAAGCATCTATTAAAGCTGTAGAATAGAGATTACTTTCATCTGGCTCATTTCCTTTCAAATCCAACATTACATGTATAGAGATACCAAGATAGTCCCTTTATTCTGGCAATTTCCATAAAGACTTCCCAGTTTTCTTCTCTGATTTTTTCAGTGTGCAACTTGTGTTAGTTCTCTTATAGCCCAAAGCTCTGGATGCACTGAATTAACTCTTCCAATATGTCAATTTGTCCTGTATCAACAGCTATCAAACTTTCAATGGGTAGGAAGCTCTTTTCACATCTAACTACATACTGCATCAATAGCTTTATCTGGGTCTCATATTATCTTGTTTGAATCAAGATTAATAATTATCACCACCATCATCATCATCATCCCAAAACATCTAGAGCACCACTTGAACACCATCAGCACTAACAAAATCACTATCAGTCAATTGCAAAAGGCAGTTTTACTTGGAACAGCTTACATCCTCCAATGATACCTTTAACAACATCAAGGAACAGCATCTGCCTAGCCCAGGTCATCGGGAAGACTCAATAGGTGGATAAAAATGCAAATCCAGTCTAACCATCTGTGTGACAAACTGTAATAATGTATTAAATATACATGCTGCCTGACTCCCAGTGACTGAATGGTTTACAAATGGTTAAAAAGATTTAATAGCAAGTAAAAATACACGAAACACAACAGAAAGAACAAAGAAGGCAAAGAAAACAAACTGAATGGGAACAAGGACAAGAAAGAAAAGGGGTATCAATTATCTTCATCAAAGGCCTGGGTGAAGAGTCACATCTTCAAGGCCCTTCAAAATACCAGCAGGGTGGGGACTATTTAAAACTGGGGGGTGGGAAAGAGGAATCTCAGTCCAGAGGACAAGGCACATTTTTCTAGACCAGATAATTATTCATTCCTAAAGTCAATAAATAATTATTCATTCCTAAAGTCAATACTGATCAATAAAGATCAGTAGCGAGTTTGTCATAGCTGATCTTTTCCTAATAAACTCCCAGAATTCTTAAAGAACTCTAGAGAAAGTTGATTTTTTGAAAACCAATTTTCTGTGCTTCCAGAGTTTTTTTCCTCTTTCCTTTGCCTATTGAACCTAGTGAGCATTGCCAGATGTAGATTCACATAGCTCAAAGTGAATTGAGTCTCCCTTTGATGCCTGCAATTTCATAGCTAAGTACTGGCTTGCTAGTGCTCCAGTAATGCAGTTTTAACATTGAAACAGCTTCATTTTGCACTTGTGTTGCACAGGGTACTCTTTATGGCCACTGGAGAAAATGATGGGTTTGCTCTGCCTCCTATCTTTTCATCACCCAGAGTGGTAGCTGGATAATAGCCAAAAGCAGAATTGGCAAACCAGGAAATATCCCGTGATGATAGCAAGAGGAAACATCTTTACAATTTATTTTTAGATAGAGAGTTTTTAAAGAAAATATGAAACTGAGAGGGTGATATGATGGATGCACTTTCTGACCAATAGCTGAGCACCTTTGTGCTTACTTTTTGACCAGGACAAGCAAGTTCATTTTGGCAGTTGTCTGATATTTTTAGACTCTTATCTTTCGGCTGCTCCCGTCAGGGGTAGCCACAGCAAATCTTCTGTTTCCATCTTCCTTGGTCTTCAGTATCCTCCTCAGTCACACCGACCTCCTGCATGTCCTCTCTCACAGCATCCGTGTACCTCCTCCTAGGCCTTCCTCTTTTCCTTCTGCCTGGTAGCTCCATCCTCAACAATCTCTTTCCAACAGACTTTTCATCCTTCTGCAACACATTCCCAAACCATCTAAGTCTCTCACTTTATCGCCAAACCTTCCCACCTGTGCTGTCCCTCTAATATACTCCTTTCTGATCTTGTCCAACTTTGTCACACCCATGAGAATCGCAGCATCCTTAACTCTGCCACCTCCAGCTCCGCCTCTCGTCTTTTCGTCAGGGCCGCTGTCTCCAGGCCATACAGCATTGCTGGTCTCACCACCGTCTTGTAGATCTTCCCTTTCATTCTTGCAGATGCCTTTCTATCACAGATCACTCCTGGCACTCTTCTTCGTCCACTCTATCCTGCTTGCACTCTCTTCTTCACTTCTTTATCACATTTCCCATTACTTTGGACAGTTGACCCTAGGTATTTAAAGTCATCCACCTTTACCACCTCTACCCCTCACAACTGCATCCTTTCACCATCCTCTCTCTCGTTTATGCACATGTACTTTGTCAGTGGTGCAAGTGGTTAAGAGCTCAGCTTACCAGCTGGAAGGTCAGCAACCCAAGTTCAAGACCTGGCATTGCCATGTAGCAGGGTGAGTTCCTGCTGTTCCTCCTCAGCTCCCGCCCACCTAGTGGTTCAAATGCATGCAAATGCAAGTAGATTAATAGGTACCGCCCCTTCCGGCAGGAAAGGTAACAGCATTTGTGCACCTTTGACCTCTAATCATGCCGGCCACATGACCATGAAAGCATCCTTGGACGAACACTGCCTCTTCGACTTGGAAACGGGGATGAGCACCACACCCTAGAGTCGGTCATGACTGGCAGGGTAACCATTACCTTTACTCTGTCTTGCTTCCACTGACTTTCATTCCCCTTCTCTCCAATGCATACCCCCGTTTCTCCAGGTTCATCTTTGTATACTCCCTACTTTCACAATGTCATCTGCAAACATCATATTCCATGGAGGTGTCTGTCTGACCTCATCCATCAACCTGTCCATTCTAAACAGGAAGGGGCTGAGGGCTGATCCTTGATGTAAACCCACCTTAACTTTTAACCACCCTGTCATTCCTACGTACACCTCACTGCTGTCACACTGTCTTCATACATATCCTGTACCAACTTCACATATTTCTCTGCTACTCCAGACTTCCTCATACAGTACCACAACTCCTCTCTCAGCACTCTAATATATGCTTTCTCCAAATCCGCAAACACACAGTGCAGTTCCTTCTGGCCTTCCCTGTACTTCTCCTGCAGCACTCTTAGTGCAAACATTGCATCAGTAGTACTCTTTCTTGGCATAAAACCATATTGCTGTTCACTGATCGTCACCTCTCCTCTCAACCTAGCTTCTACTACTCTCTCCCACAGCTTCATGGTGTGATTCATCAAATTTATGCCTCTATAGTTGCTGCAGCTCTGTGCATCCCCCTTGTTCTTAAAAATTGGGACAAAACACTTTTCTTGCTTTCCAGAATCTTGGTAAACAATCTGGTTAGCAGCTCCACCGCCATCTCTTCTAAGCAGTCCCATGCCTCTACTGGTATATCGTCTGGACCAACTGCCTTTCCATTTTTCAAAATCTCTGTCAAGCTATGCAGAAGGCGTGGTCTGAAAGTCAGATGCAAAGCTTTCCTCCATGAAACACAAGTGATATTGGAAGAGGCTACCATGTTTCTCATAGTGGTGGTACCAAGATGAAAACTTTGAAGACTTGTGCTTCAACAGGCATCCCATTCAAAAAGCTTACCTTTGATGTTTTCACTTCTTCAAAACCATGTTTGTCTAAAGGAGGGCAGGGATGCTCAAAAATAGTGTTGATTTTTTTCAAAGCTGCTTACTATTCTTGGGCAAGATGCAATACACATCACTTTTAAAAAAAAGTTCTTGATTTAATGTTTCATCTGCCTGCCTGGTTGAAGTATTATTTTGTGATATGGCCTTTGTCTATAAAAATTTGAATAACTTCTTCATTGTTGGTTCTCCTGTATTCCTGTAGTCAGTCCTTCTATGAATTGTTGTTTCATACTTGGTTTCATGTTCTCTATTGCAGTTTTGAGAGTCTGTGTAGTGTAGTAGTTAAGTATTGGAGTAGGACCAGGGACAATCAGATTCAAGTCTACCTTCACTTGATAGTCTCTTTCAGCCAATCTACCACACAGAGTTGTTGTAAAGTTAAAATGAAGGATCTCTTTATCTAAGCTGTCATGAGAACCTTTAAAAAATATGGAATATAAATCTAACATAATTTAAAAATGACATACCATTTTATAAAAAATGCTTAAAATAATAAGAAATGCAACAACAGATGATGATGTAAATGTAATAATATAAGCCCCAATAATGAGGACTATTACTTTGATCCCTGCATTCTAGAGAGCCAATCTTGTACAGAGTTTATAGTGCTGGAGACAAGTATACATTTGTGCATAGAAGTCAGTGGATGACTTTAGACCAGATTTCTCCAAAACAGCTCATCTCTCACTGAGGTTTTGGGATATAAGAACAGAGATCTCCTCGTGCTACCTTGATTATCTAGAGGAAAGGGAGAATATGACGTGAGGTGGCACGGCAGCTCGTAGGGAACAAGGGAACCTAACCCGACATGAATAAATATAGGCAGTTTTTTTAAAAAAAATTCTTCAAAAAGCAAAATTCCTATCATTGCTTTTAAGCCAAATGAGTTTGAATCCAATTTGCAGCTTAAACTGAATTATTTACAGTGAAAATTGCCCTTTTGGCCAGAGAAGCATTTAGTACTGATCTCAAAGACCTTCATATTAAGTTTGTATATATGTTTTCCAGCAGTCAGTTTAAGAGAATTGTAAGATTGAGAATCAATGCATGCTGCAACTAGATCGACCTTGGACGTATCTCCCCACTGATACAAACAGTAAAACAGTGAACATGTTGACTTGTGAAAGTTTATGGCTTGTGAGGTCCTTGGTGTTCTTTGAGCTTGGTTGTTTTCTTGCAGACGGTTCATTACTAAACTAGGTAAGATTATCAGTGAAGACACTGAAGATGTTACCTAGTTTGGTAATGAATCATCTGCAAGAAAATAACGAAGCTCAGAGAGCACCAAGGATCTCACAGTTCGACCCTGGTCTGCAGATTCTCTTCTATTGGTAGTTTATGACTTAAAAGAATTGCAATACAGCTTTCGTTGTGAAGGAGAAAGAAGGAAGGCATATTCCTGTGGACTTTCTTCTCTGATCCCTTTCTGGTCCTCGGTATCAAATATTTGAAAAGATACTTTAAGGCACCTAGGTTTGAAGACTGTGATTATGCCGTGTCGACCTGAAAGTTCCACCGTGCTTAATGAAGCTCCTTCCCAGGGAGGTCTGCACCCGAATGCAGTCCAAATGAAGACAGAGTGTGGTGGAATGAGCCACGCGTGATTACGTCTGTATTTCAGCTTGCCGGCTTGCTTGATTTCTAAACGAACATCCTGCCCTAGAAACATCCCAGAGGCTTAGAGTAATCGGAATGCCAGAATCAGCTATAACGAACGCTATCAACGCTCCGAGATAAAAGTCATATTTCAAAAGTATGAATGTGCATGTGGTGAATTGATGGATGGCGGTCTGCGCAGATGCATAGCGTTGTGACATTTTTGTTTGCTTTTAGATGAACGAAACAACTGGGTAGCTACCATCTTTGCTGCTCTGCAGTCCCTACCAGAAATTTCTCGAGCGCGAACTGCAATTCCGCCAGAGAAAAGTGGCTATCTGGAACTGAAAGGATACAAAGCCAAAATCTTTACTTTGCTGCAAGGGAGCAGTGTATGGATTTGCAAAAACAATCAGGTACATCTCCCATTTTCTTATTTTCCTTGATGGCACAGCATCGGGCATTATGTTAGGGCTGCAGAGAAGAATCGTGAAGCCTTGTCTGGTCATGTATTTGCAAAAGGCATGGGGGTGGTAGAATTTTGAAGTGTGTACTGTTCACTGACATTCTGCCATTGGTTTGAAGCAAATGGTTCCAGCAATCAAATGGTAAGATGGGTGCTTGCTAATATACCTTAGGTAAGGCATGTCCAACCCGAGGCCTGAGGATCAAATGTGGCCCCGGACAGCTAGTAATGCGCCCCCACAAAGAAATAAAAATATTAAAAAGTAACATTTGTTGTTTATTTATTTATTAAATTTGTATGCCGCTGAAATCCGAAGACTCTCGGCGGCTAACAACAACAATAATAATAACAATAAATAAATAATAACAATACATTAAAAACACTTAAAATAAAATAAACCCATTAAAACAAAATAAAAAACCCGGCAGACTAGCGAGGTGGGCTAAAAGGATTTCATATATAAAAAGGGGGGTGAGGATGGCTAGGGATCCATCAGCCACCTCCATGCTGATAATGAGCCCCCCCTGGAGCCCCAGGCCATCTTGCAGAGCCAGGACTTAAGGCCCTTCCGGAAGGCCATCAGGGAGGGGGCAACCCTCAGCTTGAGGGGCAAGATGGTCCATGGGGCAGGAGCCACGGCAGAGAAGGCTCTTCTCCGAGACCCCGCCAGCCGAAATTCCGTGGCCGACGGGAACTGGAGAAGGACTCCTCCGCTGCTTCTGGTGGGCCGGGAACTCCCCATCGGGGTGACGCGGCTCCTCAGATAGCCTGGTCCCTTGCCATGGAGGGCTTTGAAGGTCAATGTTAGCACCTTGAATTCTACCCGGAAGCAAACTGGTAACCAATGCAGCTCGCAGAACAAAGGTGTTATGTGGGCTGATCTGTTGGCCCCTAAAATCATCCGTGCAGCCGCACTCTGCACCAGCTGCAATGTTGAGGTTATTTCCAAATATTTCCAAAACTTTTGTGAACAAACACATTCACATGTTCTCAACAGGTGTCTCTAGAAATAGTTTCAGGCGACAATATAGATTGAAATCAGTCCACATAGTTGCACTGGGACTGAGTGTGCTTGCATTTCATTTAGTGGGAATTTGAATAGTTTTTGTCATGAAAAGAATGTTTGTGCTAAACACTGAGAAATAACCTGTTTAAAATGACTTTAGCCCATTCCAGATTTGGAAAGCCAAATCAAGTGAACCAAGTAAAAAGTGTATAATTTTGATTCAATATTATCATGTGATTTAATTTTGTTGTGTGTTGGTTTGAAATCTTCTAAGCAGGCTTGCAGATTGCTGCCTACCACTGTATATTCTGAAAAGAAGGTGGAAAGAGGATATGCAGGGGAATTAAAAAATAAAAATTAAATGGTTTGCAAAAGAGCATGGTATGCTGATTTGAACCATGAATGAAAGCATTTCATTCTAATTCTAATCCTGGTTCAAAAGCAAAGACACAAACTAGGGAAGGTTTGTCCAGCTATCTAGGGATTCTCAGGACAGACTGCCAGCAAAAACAGGGTTGATACTTAAGGCTATCCTTAAACTAAAGGTAAAAAAAATTTATGGCTAACTCTAGGGGGCGATGCTCATCTCCAATTCACAGTGAAAGAGCCAGCATTTGTCCAAAGATGCTTCCATGGTCATGTGGCTGGCATGATTATATGCCAAGGTGCATGGAACGCTGTTACTTTACCCACTGAAGGTGGTACATGATTACCTATTTGCATTTTCACATGCTTTTGAACTGCTAGGTTGGCAGGAGCTGAGGCAAGTAACGGGAGCTCACCCCATTATACGGTGGCACCTAGGTCTTAAACTTAAATCCTTAAACAAGAATTTCCATTTCCCAAATAAGAAACTGGAGTACCAGCAATATTTGAAGGGCCAAAGATTGCCCACGACTAGTTGAGTGTAGTGACTTCCAGAGAAAAATTGGTGAACCAAAGAGAGCTCCACTGAAAGTAGAGCCAACAACTGAAGCAGAATGAAGAGCTGGAGAATAGACTGGCTCTTCATAATTCTCCTCCAGCAAGGAGAGAGCATATAAGTGCTCCTTACAGTTGCTCCTAATGAAGAAACTGCGGAAACCATAAGACGGCAGTCTCTGGCAAGTTTAGAACATTGGGAGATGAGGAAATAGCCATCTTGCAAAACCCAAAGTTGGCACCTTTTAGGACACTAGGTTCGTATACTTTAATTTTCAGAAATTGCTTGTTAACTGTTTTTCAGCTATTAGGAACCTTTGATTTCATAGCACTGAGTGAGTTTCCATCAATCATTACCAAAAGAATGTTTAAACACAAGTTAAAGACTTAATCTTGGGGCTTTTTTGGAATAAACAGCAAAAGGGTGATTAAAACTTTGATTTAAAAAGTTACAAACAGGCTAAAATAATGTTTTGGAATTAATTATAGAAATCCTTTCCATAGGAAAATGTTTTGGATTTAAAAAAAATAAGATTTTAAAAATTGGACACTACAGAGAACTAGAGGGAACAAAAGTTAATATTAAAGGAGAGCACTTAGGTTTGATTTACTCATACAGAATGGAGCAAAATATTTTAACATTATAGACATTTGGAAGGATATTTTTGAACAATGGACCCATAAGTTAATCTTAAAAGTGTCTGCCTGTATAGGTATAATGTGCTTAAATATGTTATGGAAGAGGAGCAAGTTTTACCAGACAAGACGAAAACTGATCTGAAAGTGGATTTAAAAATGACAAGCTGCAAGAATGATATAGGAAAAGATGCTATGCTGGATATACAAATGAATTGTATTGAACCATCAAATTGAATTGAACCATCAATGGTTGATGTCTTAATAATTAAAAGGCATATACAAATGACAAAACGAGATTCACCTGGATAATCTTCCTTTATAGGATTTACAAAAGAGGTTGTTAAAGCTTTAAAGAATTTTATGAGAAGGGAGAAAGAATCAATGAGAAGAAATCAAATGTTAGGACATTACTAGAAGTGACTAAAGACTGAGATTGTTAAAAGTAAGAATAAGGAATATACAGTTGCTTTGATCAAGATTAAAATAAATATACTGTTATCTGAGGTAACCCTTAGTGTAATTTGCTGATCAGAACTGAAATGTCAAGGTTTTTAAAGGTGTTTTATAGTTGAGAGATAGGATAATGAGAAGAAGAGATCATTTGTGATATTTCAGAGAAGCTGTTTAGCTATTAGAATTGTTTATACTTGTGATGAAGAGGGAAGTCATTACTTCATGATATTCTTATTTTTTTCTTTTCTGCACCTTCTGTTGTTTAGTTTGCATTGTTTTTTATACTTGTAGTTTTTAATAATATTACTATTTAAAAATGACTAGTTGTGTGTGATCAGCGAAAAAATATAGTGGGTCTGGGTAAGTCCTGTTTGCCATATAAAGTAAATGCAAATATTGCTTGGAATACTGATAATGTGGGAGTTGAAGTCCTTTTTCCACCTAGAATGTAGAATTGGATTTAATTAGGATTTTTTTTTGTCCTCCTCTCCCAACTAAATGTGCAAACTGGAGAGCTGTTGGGATTCCTATTCCTTCTTTTATGTTAAAAGTAGAAGGGGAAAACAGTAAGTTCAGACTGTGACAGATGTTGGAAGAGGGGAGTTGATATCCAGTCACTGTAGCTGATAAAACTTTCTACGCCAGGATTGGGTAAAAAGAACGTACAAATTTCTATGAACTGTCAACCTATATTACATGAATAGGGGAAGTTTAACTCCAACTCCTTAAGTTGTGTTGCCAAATAGTTACACACTGGAGGATATCATTCAGTATTCAAGAAAAAAAAAAGAACAAATTTCAGCTGGTGACAGGGATTTGGGCAATTTTGTCCAAGCTTGGGATGGGGGACCACTAGGAGATTCCAAAGCCATACTCCAGACTAGGAGGTCAGATAGCCGTGGCATGCTGCTTTCAGTGAGCTGTCAAGAAAACTGCAGAGTTTTGTTCCTGTTGTCCCCAGGGGTTTACATTTTTAGAACTAAAACAAAAATAAGATGTGCAAAACAAAACAAAAAGCAACCGATAAGTAATGGAACATTTACTTCAGCAGCTGGTAGAACAACAAACAAGTATTCGGTAGCCTGTGGTTAAACCATAGGATTAACCTGATATTAAATTAAACTGGGGCCTAAATGACTATCTCTGTTGTTGCCTGTGATCTACAGAGGCAAAAATATTCACTCTTGGAGGAAGGAATCTTGTCGATCCCTCTGGTTCTTGGCTAAAAAGCTTGGCTGCATTGAGCCACCCCATCCCACCACCTCCCCATTTTTTCCCCACTGAAAGCTTGAGTGTGCATCATCATGAGAGGGAAACAAGCTGGGAAGCAAAGCCTGCATCCTACTTGCATTCTTCTGAAAGTCCATTCGCATATAGGTTAGATTCTGGGGGATGTTCAAGTGCAGGTCACCAGGGGTGGAAAGGCCTTCGGAGTTCATTCACATGCAGCTGCTTGGACACAACAACTGAGGAGTCCCCTCTGAAAACATCCCTGAGGGTCTGAGACCCCTAAATTAGCCGCAGAAGTGTTCATGTGGGAGAAGGGAGGACTTAGCCAGGAGGAAGTGTGGCGCCAGTCTCGAGTCCCTTCAAACGTGGCAGGCCCAGCCTCTCCCGAGGGCCGTTGGACCTCACCTCCCAGCCACCAGTGGAGTGATCCTCGTAAATGCGCAAGGCCAAGTCGGTTAGTCTGAATTATGCTGCCTGGGCCTGGTCTTCCATGCCTGACAGTTTTATCGTGAAAGATTAAAGATTCTCTTAACGCTATTCTGTGCAGTGAATGTCCACTGTCTGACCTTGACTCCATTATACAGATAGTCCTCGCTTAATGACCAGTCACTTACTGATTGTTTGAAATTACAATAGACACCCCAAAAGCTACTTATGACCACAAAAGCTACTTATTCTGGAGTTCTGATCGCTATACAATCCCTTGTGGTCACATTACTGCATTTTGGGTGCTTGGCAATAACCTCATCTTTGTGTGACTGTGATTTACAACATTTTTTGTCAGTTTCTGGCAAAAACACCCATAGGAATACATTGGTTCACTTAACGACGATGAAGTTTACTTAGTGACCACCACAAAAAAAGTCATAAAATTGTGTTCAGTTGCATGTGTTCCTCTACTTACAATTGTCATGACTTAGGATGGAAGTTCTGGGCTCAATTACAGTTGTAAGTTGAGGACTATCTCATCGTACAGGGTAGACTGCCATGTGATTATATAATACAAGCAGACAAATATGTTCCTTGTTCTGTGTCAGAGTACAGTCCAACCACAATAAAATAAAAGCTAACGAGTTTAGTCAGAACTATTTAGTGGTGACTGTGAAAGATTTATAGATAAACTAGAGCAGACTTCACCAAATTGGTGAACATCTGATGTTCTGAGCTACAGATTTAATCAATTGTAGCCCCATGATTTTACTGATTTTGTTGAACTGGGGCAACACCTCAGACAAACAATTTAAGATATGGGTTAGATAAATCCAGCTGGATTAAGTACATCTGCCCAGTGTGAGTACTATAGTTGTAATAATATTTTGTATGTTGGCCATATTCAGAGACTTGTGGTGCAGCCGTGAATAAAATAAAGCTTAATTCAGAAGTTCTGTTCTTCACTGAGAAAATATTTGCCAAGGTCCCAGTAGTTACAAGTTTTGATGATTGCAAAAGTTATTGCAAATATAAGTTCAGAATCTTACTTTAGAAATAATGTTCATCTGTTTTCTTTCAAGAATCCCCATCATCTGGTGATGACGAAGATGAAGATGATGATGAAGACGAGTCTGAAGACAGGGGTAAATACCACCATAGAGAGGCAAAGCTTTATACAGCCAGCATTTATAAAAGCTAGTGCTAAATCAGATCCATCTAATAAAGCATCTTCTGTTTACCTCTCTGAGATTTCTATGATGTTCGAAGAAAGTCTGTTATGTTGCGTCTGGGGAAAATACAAACCCAAAGAGGGTTTGAACGAATGCTCTTCTGTTCTTTAGTCGCCTCTTTCTGCCTCCCTAAGGCTAGGCAAAATTTTTGCAGGGGAAGAAGCCTCCCTCCTCTCCATTAGCCATATGATCCTGGATTCCTTGCAGGGCTTCGAATGAGCTCCATTTCCCCCAGTTTCTGGTGCAAGTTTGTCATCCACTTCCCCCAGTTTAATCCTTAAACAGCAACCTTTCTCCAGACTAATGCTGCCCAGGGAGATCTGCTAAGACCCTAGTGAAACTCTTGTTTTTTTAAGACCTGTGCCTAATGCAGTGTTTCTTAACCTTGGCAACTTTAAAATGTGTAGACTTCAACTCCAGGGACCTCAGGGAATTCCGGGACTTGAAGTTCACACATCTTAAAATTGTCAAGATTGAGAAACACTGGCCTAATGAATGGCTTCCTCTTCCCTGGTGTCTAGGATATGCCTGAATAAATATTGTGGTGGCTAAGAAGCAGAAAAGTATGAGAAGTGAGGAATAGGCTAACTGGGTTATTCAGCTTCCTGGCACAGGGACTCTTTCCCCAGCTGCATAGCTTTCATCCCCATCTGTTTATTTCCTCTAATGGAGGCATCTGTAAACCACAGACCTTATTAACCTCTCCAGTTGCTAACTTCTAAGAGAGGGAAGCAGGTGGCCATGTTTACCTGTGCGTCAAGGAGCTATCCTGTTTCATTTTTACAGAGATGGGAGGGAGGGAACAGAGAGGAGAAAAAGAAAGGGAAAGGTACAGGTTTACTTCCCAGTTCTGAAAGGGGTGGTTGGCCATACCTATGACTGGGGGATAGTGCTTGTATTACTATACTGAACATAGAGATATAAGTTTGCTAAGTGTGGGATAGACCTTCTTCTACTAAAGAAGTGATTCATCCAAGTAGCATGATCAGAATAACTGGGCAAGACCATTTTGGGTAACAGTACAAGTAATCTTCAACTTCTGGCCACAATTGAGCCCAGAATCATGGTTATAAGTTGTGGTGTTCATTAAGTGAGGTGCCCATCTCGTCTTGCTTAATGGCCACAATCCTGGCTCTCCCTCAACAATCTGATTTTGGGGTATTGGAGGCCATATGCAAACTCAGTTGCTCATACTTGTTTTAGAACTAAGATTTTGGGAAGAAACTGCTTTCATATTCTTGGGTATGTTTTAGGTCATTTCTGAAATGTTCTCACTGGAGTGTCTTATTTTAGTCATCTTCCTCCTCTATTCTTTTTTAACTTGTGCTAAACGTCTACAAATGTTCTAGATACTTTTGTGGTGTTGTCTTGTCTTTCCTGTAGGCTTCCAGCCAGAAGATTCACTTCAGAATATATATGTAGCGTGGTCCTAAATTTTCCACTTATAGATGGCATTTCATGTTATTTTTGTGATTGGGCAGGAGACATGCTGTCCAGATGTGTCCTGTGTTGTCAGCATTTTGCCCAGCTAGCAAAGCTAATCTTTGTGGCTTTGTGCTCATTGTGGGAACTGTGCTCTGAATTGACTATTAATTGGCTAATCTCACAGCTAGATCTCTTGCCAGTATTTATAGCTGCCCTAATCATTTTCTTTATTGGGACTTTTGGAGCCAACTCAGCAGATTAGCTGCCCCCTTCAGCTGATGTCTCCACATCATGATCTCCTGACCCCAAGAAGGTGACATTTCTTGTCCATCATTTGAGATTCACCTTTGATCACCAAGTCTGCTTATTTATTTCTATTGACTCATGGGATTCATTCAGGAGCATGATTACAGTTTGATTATAATATCAGCTTTTCAGTTGAAAATTTCCAGCCTGAAATTTTATTCTATGCTAACTAAGAGGGAAAGCAGAAAATCTGTCAAGCTTGTGTGATTCATTGCCCATACTTTTGGGGAAAGTTTGCCTCATTCTTAGAAAAACATCCAGAGGTAAAACCTAATTTTGCAAAGAAACTTTTCTTCCAAGTTCTTGATTGAAGGAAAACAACTTATCATGTTTGGTTGAGGTCAACAGACTTGGCCCAAAGCTGATGTTTTGCTGTTGTTTTTTGTAAGTATAGATGTCCCTTTTAATGGAGAAAGCTTCTTAAATACATACAAGCTTTAGATGGAATAGAAAAGTTGCAGGCTGTATGTAGAATGTCTGCCTTAGCCACAATATGTTTACAACGGTACTTCTGTCATTTCTCATCGGTATGCTGTAGAATTCAACATATTTGTCTCTCAGTATCATGGTGGCTTCGGTAATGATGTTGAACTGGCTTTCATCTTAGTTCTTAATTAGAGGAATCTTACTAGACATTGAAGATACCTGCATGGTCAAGATATGTCCTAGCTAACAATTTTGGGGTACCAAAGTTTGCAGTAGCAAGATCAATTTTTTTTATTCCTCTTCTGTGGAAGATTCTGGAGTTTGTGTTAACCAATCTTAAGTTAATTTAGTGTCTTCCTTTCCTCAAACTGAGTGAGAAATTACTTTTGATTTTCAGCAATAGTGGATAGAGGGATCTGTTGTGGTACAAAAACAAGATTTGTAAGCCAATGTTATCCAGCTTTGCACAAAAAAACTCTCCTTCCATACCCTGGTATGGGTAGGGCAGTTATGCAGTTTACTTCATCAACTTTCATTTGCTTATTCTCTACAACTCAGCACCAGCAATGTCTTCTCTGAATGTTTGTTTTGCTTTGACCAATTTTCCACTTGAGTGAATTTACTATTCACCCATTTGTTTGTACTAACACTAAAAAGAAAAAAAATCAGTTTGTTTTCTGTAGTTCTGTCTTTTCAAGTGTCTGTGCAGTCACAACCTTCTCTCCTCTGCTTCATGCTACACTTAATTAAACACAGGAGAGAAATAATTTTTGCACAAAGATGGTTAACATGTATTATTTCCAAACTCCCATCATCCTTCAGTTTTGATTGTGCTGCTAAGGACTGCTGAAAGCTGTTGTTCAATTGCCTACCATCCCTGACAGGAGGGTGGTTAAATTAAAACCTACTAGCTCAGTAGCTGAAGATCTTACCATCTGACATATATCATTCTGCTTTGTATTTATAGTTGCACCTTATTGGACCCATCATGAGAGAATGGAAAAGAAACTTTTAGCTGTACCTGCCGCCAATACTGTTCGTTTTCGATGCCCATCTGCTGGCAAGCCCCTTCCTTCCATATATTGGCTGAAAAATGGCAAAGAGTTCAAAGGAGAACACCGTATTGGAGGCATTAAAGTAAGTCCTCATTTGTGGGTGGTATTTGGTGACCACCCATCTTGCTTAAGACCCAGAATTGTCATACTCAGAGTTGGCCTTTTTCTATGTCAGAGTAGCCTTCACGGGATAATTAAATATAGGACTCCCTATTTGCATACTAATATTTGGGTATTATTTTTGAAATGCACCAGATGCTGTAGAAACTTTTAAATTAGAGCCAGAAGTAATAAATGTTGATGAACAAAGAAAGTGATATATTTAATGTATGTATATAATTTTTGTTATATAGGGTGTGTTAGTGTGAACCTACTTAAATTTAAATTTTCTAACATAAATATAACTTCTAACAAGCATCCAAATATAGTAATTGGTGTCACAATTTGCATCCACTTGGTTGTATATTCAAGAAAACACACATATGGATGTGCCAGAATGCTATTGGATGTTTATTTGCACAGTTAATATCCTTATGATACATATAAGGGACCATTGTAGGTGCTAAAACATTTGCATGCTCCATGTCATAAAACCTCATACAATACTAGACTACTTTTCTTCTCAGAGGGATCAACATACTTCATTTCTTAGTCATTTCAAGAAAAGCATTTCCTAACCCTTACATCAGGAAATTGCTAATTATATCTTCTGTTCTATCATAGACCTTAAACTAATACTTCATACCCCATTCAGACTTATTCAGTCAAGGTCAGAGCACTTGAAATGGAAAGTGTCTAATAGCCATAATTTCCAAGAGGCAAGTATCAGTAATAAGAGCATTTTCAGCCAAAAAAGTTGTATTATCCATCTTTAGGTATCAGTCCACACCTAATACCGTCTCCATACCTAAAGTGAATTTGAACATCTTCCAGAAAGGAATTATCTTCCTTTCCTTCTAATTCAATCTGAAGACTCATATAAAGAGGATTGGCACAAACTGGATGAGCCACAGCCTCATAGACTCCTTCTGATAGCCTCACCTAGACTGCAAATCCTCAACAGCCATGATCTCCAGATAAATTAAACCTTGCATCATAAAATTAGCCTTTGAAGCACAAAAGGAATTGGGATCTATTTCAGTAAAAGTGCAGTCACAGATGGGATGCAACATGTTGTACTATGTCCCTTAAAAAGCACTGTAAGTGTAATTCTTGTTGAAGCTTTTTTTTAAAAAAAAGGTATTGCAGAATATTATTGCTTCAAGAAATAGCATCTTTGACTTATAAAATATTCCATAGGAACAAGTTGGGTAAGGTATGGCATCTCCCATCTAGGAAGACCTATCACCCATTCTAGGATGACCTTTCCACTGTAGGGAAAATGGTAGACTGGACTTTCTGTGGAGACCTTTTTCTACAGTAGAGACAAGGCATCTGTTATGCCCATGCACAAGACCAGTGTTTTTCAACCTTGACAACTTGAAGATGTGTGGACTTCAATTCTCAGAATTTTCCAGCCAGCATGCTGGGCAGGGAATTCTGGGAGTTCCACACATCTTCAGGTTGCCAAGTTTAAGAAACACTGCCCTTGACAATAAAGAAGAAAAGGAACCACATCACTATTTGCAACCAAATGTCCATTGTCTACCATATCTTTCCTTTATCACCACATTTCTCATGTTCCTTCCATGGCTTCTTACTGTGAAACTGAGGAAGGAAATATTTCTTCCTACCTGAAAAAAATTCACTTCTTTTAGCCCTATTTTTGGACCAATGGGAGAGAAATACCCACACTTGTACACCACACATCTCTGTTCTAGAAAAAGGACTTTCACGTTAAGTCTTTTTCTGAAGGAACAAGGAAAGCTGCTGTTGATATTTCTTTACCTTTGGCAGCTACGGCATCAGCAGTGGAGTCTTGTCATGGAGAGTGTTGTTCCGTCAGACCGAGGCAACTATACATGCGTGGTCCACAACAAATATGGTGTAATTTGGCATACTTACCAGCTTGATGTTCTTGGTAAGTGTTGTTTAAACTTCATATCCAAGAATCATGTGATGCCACTCGGCATTCCCAGGATGGACAGTTGTTTTCTATCTGTTTCAAACTATATCCTCTTAAGGAAGGAGGGAATTCCTCTCAGTTACTACTTTGAAAAGAAAAAAATATTTTCTGGATGAAAGAGGCTGGGAACCAGTATGCTACTCTCCTTCAGCCTTGGATTTAAGCTAGAATTTAGAGGAGGCAGGATCTTCCAGGTAATAAGAAATAAAAAAGTACTATATAGTATATCTATCCCAAAACAAAAACAAAACTTAAAAAAATGCACACATATTTTTAAAAATTACATATGCGGGTAGTCCTCAGTTAAAGTCAATTCATTCAGCAACTGTTTGGATTTATGACAGTACTAAACAAGTGATACTTATGATCTGTCCTTGAAGTTCCAGCTACCACAGCATCCGTGGAGTCACATGACTGCAATCCAGGTGCTCAGCAACAGGCCCACATTTCCAATTGTTTAAGGGTCCTATGTGATCACAGTTTGCAAACTTCCCTGTTTATTTCTTTGAGCAAAATCAGTGGGAAGGCCAGTAGGAAATCAGAAGTCATGGTCATGTGAGGTCCTCGCTTAAATGATTCATTTAACAACAGTAACTGATTGCTGTTGCAAGGCAGCATGGTCACACTTTATGACCACATCAGTTAGTGACTGAAATTCTAGTCCCATTAATGTAAGGACTGCCTACGTTGTTGTTGTTCAGTTGCACAGTTGTGCCTGACTCTTCATGACCCCATGGACTGTAGCATGCCGGGCCTCCCTGTCCTGCATTGCCTCCTGGAGCCTACTCAAATCTATGACCGTCTAACCATCACATCCTCTGCTATCGCCTTCTCCTTTTGCCCTCAATCCCTCCCAGCATCATGGCCTTTTCCAATGAGTCCTCTTTTCGCATTAGGTGACCAAAGTATTTGAGCTTCAGTTTCAGTATCTGTTCTTCCAATGAACAGGGTTGCTTTCTTTTAGGATTGGCTGGTTTGATCTGGGAAAACTATAGCTTTGACTATATGGACCTTTGGTGATTGATGTCTGTGCTTTTTAATATGCCATCTAGGTTTGCCATACCTTTCCTCCCAAGGAATCTTGGAACCCAACAAGGTAAAAACTGTCACTGCTTCCATTACTTCTCTTTCTATTTGCCAGGAAGTGATGGGAACAGTTGCCATAATCTTATTTTTTTAATGTTGAGTTTCAAGCCAGTCTTTGTACTCTCCTATTTCACCCTCATCAAGAGGCTCTTCCTCTTCACTTTCTGCCATTAGAATGGTATGGTCTGTATATCTGAGGTTGTTGATATTTCTCCCGGCAGTCTTAATTCCGGCTTGTGATTCTATTCCCATCTCTTTAAGAATTTGCCACAATTTGTTGTGATCCACACAATCAAAAGCTTTAGCATAGTCATGAAACAGAAGTAGAAGTATTTTTGGAACTCCCTTGCTTTCTCTATGGTCCAGCAAATGTTGGCAATTTGATCTCTAGTTTCTCTCCCTCTTTGAAACCCAGTTTGGACTTCTGGTAGTTCTCGGTTCACATACTGCTGAAGCCTAGCATAACCTTGCTAGCGTGTGAAATGAGCACAATTGTATGGTAGTTTGAACATTCTTTGGCATAGCTCTTCTTTAGGATTGGAATGTAAACTGACCTTTTCCAATCCTGTGGCCATTGTTGAGTTTTCCAAATTTGCTGGCATATTGAGTGC